>PVLA01012119.1:0-47160 GCA_004027455.1 Hydrochoerus hydrochaeris
TGGAGGAGCTGCACCCCGTTTCTGCTTCACACAGCAGTGTGCTGTGAGAGGGAGACGGTAAAGGCCATTTCATGACATAAAAACGGATCAGTGCTGAGATGGTGAAGAGTCAGTGCACAGGCTTAGAATCTATATGAGCAGCGCCTAGCTCTAGAAAAGACCACACACTCATGTAAATCTATGAGGGAATAAACAAAAAAAGGACAAAAACCCAGCTACTTCAGAAATATGATACTCATTAGATAAAAAGCATGTAAAAACATTCAGCATCATTCCATTCAGGAAAGAAAAAAAATCCATCTCAGCAACCCGAGTGTATTACTAAAGATGGAGGAAATGATCCCAAGAAGATGGGGGAAAGAATGGCTATTTTCAGACAAAGTAATGATTAATTTTTCTAGAAGCTTCCTTCATTATACCTATGAGAAGAGGAGAAAAAACATCCATGAGCCTGAATGAATCCTGAAGAAGGTGGGTTTTTACCAAAAAGCAAAAGCTGATATTATTGTGCACAATACATGGGAAGCACTGTATTACACACTGCAGAATTATTATGTAATTTAATCATAAAAGCACTGTAATGTAGGTTTTATTTCCCATTTATGAATGTTTGGGAGGTGACACCAAACTTTCCCTAGTCCTGAATGGCACTTCTGACTTGCATTTTCAGTGAGAGTGAAACAGCAGAGCAGGTCCTAAGGAGCAGAGCTTTGGCTGCAGAGAAGGAAAGTCACCAGCGCAGGGTGACCGGGGTCTCAGTGATGGTGAAATTTGCGCCAAACCTGGGTATAAACTACATGAGTTCCAGACCCCCTGGTTGCTTCCACAAATTCCACAGGGTGGAAAATTATCTTTAGGCAAAAAGTAGACTTTCTGGATTTTTTTTTTTTGGAAAGAAGAACTCAGTAAGAGGGGAGGAAGGAAATATGGAAAGAAGGAGAAAAATGGGCATGATAAATGAGAAAGACCGAGGCCACTGGAGCTTAGGGATTAGGAATCTTGTCTGTTTTGTATGATGCCTTTCACTGTCTTTCCCCACAGAAATGAATGGACAGCAGGTAAAGCAAATTCCTCGTCTCTGACATGTCTGGGAAGGAGAGAACTTCACCGTGTACTGCAATGCTTCAGGCACTTTAAACACCTTACAGCGGTACAAGCAGGAGCCTGGGGGAGGCCCGGTCCTCTTGGTGATGTTAGTGAAAGGTGGAGAAGTGAAGGAGCAGGACAGACTGACAGCTCGATTTGGAGAAAGAAGACAGCACGGCTCCCTGCACGTCACAGCCACCCGGGGAACAGACTCAGGAACCTATTTCTGCGCAGCGACACGGTGCTCCCCAACCACCTGCTGCCTGTCCCCAAACCTCGCCCTGAGAATCCACAAAGAGCTTCTCAGCCCTAGTGTAGCTCAGAAGCTGGAGAAAGCTGAAGCCAACTGTCTGCAGAGACGGTGCACCTCCTCCTCCTCCTCACGGCGACAGGGCGCGTGTAGAGATTCACTCATCGGGACACGATAACTTCATTCCTAATATGCAGTTATTGGTTTTCTTCTACAGAGATGTCTCAGGGGATTCCAGTTACTCCAGAAGAATCAGTGGATTCTGAGAGCACCTTTCAGGGATGCCACAGGTCCCCAAGGAGTTTCTTTCAGATTTCAACATTAGAGGAAATGTTATTGAAAAGTTTCTCCTTAAAGAAGTCATGAAAAGAATAAGTAAAAGTTTGAAGGGATAAATATATTTAACCTGATTTAAGCATTATTCAGGATTATTTGGAGCCTCATTGACATATACTACTTCCATGTTTGTATGTATGGTTTATGTTTTAAAAAACAATGACTATACTCGCCTGAGCTCACAAGGCCCCCTGAGCGGCGGGCTCCCTTCTCACCTCTCCTTCCCCGAGGCCCTGCCTGTGGTCTCCTCTCACAGCCATTCTCTCCTGGAAGCTGCTGGTCTTACAAAATGGCTCAGGGCTTTCATAAGTGTTAAAGTGGAGCTCCCATGGTAACATTTTGGCAAATAATTGCCATGACATTAATTTTGCTTCACTTTGTATATTCAAGTGAGTCATGGAGTTAGACTACAGTAAGTCTGGTAGAGAACTATACCAGGGTATGAGTGTCATTGGAGGCTCTTTAGACACTTCCTGAAACAAGTGTTAGAGCACACAGGCTCCCTAGGACAAGCAGACACTAGAGGGCTAAGAAAGCACAATACACACCCAGTGGTTTTCAAACCCGTGATTTTAACTCTCAAACACAACTCGCATTCATTTCCTTACACCTCCACGCCTTGCTGTTCTCCTGTTACAGGCATTTAGCGTACTTTTGGATGCTTGTTGTTACCTCTTAATTTTCTTCCTACCTCTCACTGAAATGTGAAACTTCCCCAGCGCAGATCTGTGAAACAGACTTGCATGAGACATTGTCCTGGGCACCAGGCCTCCAGTTGGACTTGTGGGGGACATTGTCATGGTCTCTTGGGATCCTCTTATGGGATCCAGGCCCTCAGCTGGATTCTTTGGTCTTAGTATGTGGACACTTTTCCTGCTTTTCTAGTATTTAACTATTTGGGTGACTATCATAAAATAATTCTGTAAATTATGTGTCTGTGTTGTCTTGTTCTCCTTGCAATTCCTGACTACATCAACCTGCCACTAGAAGTACAAAATCTTTTGTGAGACACGGAACACACAAGTAAACAAACAAGGAACATGGGAAAGAACACATGCTGGGCACAAAAAAGGGAAGCTTCTGAAAACCATTTACTTTACTTTCTAGAATAAGAATTTAGAAATTTGTCTGTCATCAGTGAAATGAAATAAGTGGTAGCTGTAAAACAAAGTGAGAATCTGAGAATAGATCAGAGACTTAAATGAAAGCTAGTAGAGTAAGACAATAATAGAGGCCACTGATAAAAACACTGTGATGAAGACTAATACTGGAGTAAATTAAAATCTAAATTGGAGCACATCTGAACTGAGGCTAAATGACGGAATGTTTGGTGAACAGAATTCAATACATTGTCATATGGAAAATGTGTATATTGGCCTTCAACTGACACCATATGCAAGTAGCAGTTTAGTTAGAGAAGGTATATAAATATAAGGATAATAAATAAATCTGTTAAAAGAAAATATAATTCTCCATTACTTTTTATTATATAATTATTTCTTAAACAGGAAACAAAAAGTCTTAAATACAAATTGAAATACATTAAAATTGACACAAAAATTGGGTTTGTAGATTTAAAAAGCTAGTTGGTAAGCCACAGATATTTGCACAATGTACCATTGTCAAAGGGCCTGTTTTGATGTTTTAATAGGTGACCTCTTTAAAACCAGTGAGAAAATGAGCAGACTGTTAGGAAGGTAAATGGCTTGAGAAGATATACACCTGGCTGAATACACACCCCACTTCAGTAAAACAGAGACCCAGGTAATCTATGTTCCTAAAAGTCAGAACAATGTTGTCCAAGGTGTAGGACACCTGGAAGAGCTCATAGAGGGGCTCTGAAGTGCTAGCATTGTCCTGTTTCTTGATCTGCTGCTGACTGCAAGGCTGTGCTCACTTGTGGTCACTTACCAAGCCACACACTTGTGTATTTATATTTGTATATGTTTGTTATACTTCAGGAGAAGCTTTCAAATGATGCAGTGGTTTCATACTAATTAAAAAGTAATCTGTGAGCTAAAAGTACATTTCAGGTGTTTTTTCAGTAGTTTTTCTTTCTTGTTTTGGAGCTACTTAAGAAAGAGCTCATGACCTAAGAAAACCACAGGTGCAGCCTATGGGTAAGTGTTGGTCCTCTATTAAAGCACCATTGATGAGAAAAATGACAGCCCCTGTTTTCCTGTGTCTGATATATGGAAAAGGATTTTGACTCTTGTTATATGATACAAAACATGTTAATGATGGGCATTTTAGATTATTAGGAAAGTGGAAAATGCACTGAATAGAAAGTGATAATAGTGACTCATGATACAGTTTATTACTCAGGACAGAATACATGATAATTGAAATTTGTAGAAATCTGAAGAACATGCATAATTTTATTAAACACATTACCCACTAAAAGAAATCAAGTTTCTTCTTTTAGTAAGAAAGAAAAGAATTCACCATTTGTAGGGAGAAAAAAAAAAACAGTGTCTCTTACAGTTCTAAATGGTAAAGGGCTCCCTAGTACTGAGTCATATTATATCAGTATGATTTGTAAAACACATTCTGGAAATTTTTGACGTAAGCTCACAGTCAAGAATAGGCTTCAACACTGCCATAACGGTGGGTGAGAATAATACTGAGCTGTCAGGTTTTGCAAGCGGGGAAAAGGTAAAAGAGAAAAAGAAGTGTGTGGATGAGTGACACCGGAAAGAGCAACTTTGGAGCGACTGACACTGGAGCTCATATTAGAAAGAAGCTCATATTAGAAAAGAAGATGAGAGAGCGGCTGTTCGGGAAAGAGTGGAGGCAGCAGCACTAAGTTATGAGCAGATGTTAAAGACAGAGAGGAGACCCGCGCTCAGCCTGAGCATCCCAGAGCCTCTCCCGCAGCCAGGCACTGTTTCTCAGGCAGCGAGCGCAGCAGTGTCTCAGAGCCGGAGCTGGCTTTCCCAGGGCTCTCTGTCAGGGATTTCAGTGTGATGTGTGCATTGCTACTAAAAAGCGATCTTTCTCTTATACTTTCCTTGGCTTCTGCTCTGTGATCATCCATCTCTTCTTAAAACCCCTTTTCTGAGACCCTGATCCACTTCAGAATTGCTGCTTCACCTTCTGCTTGTGCTCTGAGGGCCCTTTAGTAGCTCCTCCACCTACTGTCCCTGCGTGTTTCACCCTTGTAAAGAGTGTCTGCAGTCCCTGCTCTCCTTTGAATGTCCTCGGAGCCTCTGCCTTGGTCAGCTCACACATTCAGTTGAGGAACTGAGTTCATACATTCAGTTGAGGAACTGAGTTTGGACTGGGAAAGTATTAGGTACTGAAACTCGTGTGTCCTTGGGCATATTATCTCTGTAAATAGTTCGGTTTCTGGGCCTTAAGTAAGGAAAATGTCTATTCCAAAAGGCCACAGTGAAAAACTTTCAATGCTCAGCCCTGGCCAATACCATGGTTTCTCAATTCATATCAGTGGGACCAAGACTAGTTTTCTCACTGTGATACTAGACAAATTGCATTGTTTCTTCCATTCTTCAGTTTTTTTATTTTTAAGTGAGAATGATAATATTATTAACCTCATATGACTTAATGATGATATTTTGTTCATGAAATTAAAATACCCTCTCAAAAAGCAGACCCTTGACAACATTTTCACCAGACTGAACTAAGAAAATCTAGCACAAAAACCTGAGGCTCATCTTGTTTCTGTACTCTACCACCAGGGGGCAGTGTTTCCCGCATGGAAATGTCTGTTCCCTCTTAGGGGCTTCCTTCTGCCTGCTGCCACCCTGAGGGCACAGTCTGAGCAGGACAGACACAGGAGCACTGGTGACAGACTAAGTGCTGTCATTGTTAAGACAGCATCTCCTAGCCTTAGTCTCTAGGTTGTGCCTAAACCGGGACCTCTTGGGTGTGAGATTCCCATTAGAGAGACTCACATTCCTCTGAGGGAGTCTCCCAGACCAGCACTCGGCCTCCCGCTGACCAGCCATGCTCTCAGTGACCCTCCTCCTGCTTGCAATGCCTTTCACCTTGAGTAAGTACGCTGTGCTCCCTGGTCCTGCTCCCCACAGGGATGAAACCTAAGAGGGACCCTGTGTCATTACAGCGGGTCTGTCCTGGCCTCACTGATGCAGACCTGATGTTGCAGGAGGAAGCGGAGCCCAGTCAGTGGCCCAGCCTGACCGCCATGTCACTGTCACTGAAGGACACGCTCTGCTGCTGAAGTGCAACTACACCTATGGTGGGGCACTTTATCTGTTCTGGTACATCCAGCGACCCGGCCAGGGCCTCCAGCTTCTCCTCAAATATGTAGCAGGGTCATCCGTGGTTACAGGAGAAAGAGGTTTCAAGGCCGAGTTCAAGAAGAGTGAAACCTCCTTTCACCTGCAGAAATCCTCAGCCCAGGGGAGCGATGCGGCCCTGTACTTCTGTGCTGTGAGTGACACAGTGCCTGAGCCTGCAGGGGGAGCAGAACACAAACTCCTAGAAACACAGCACTTGCTGGGAGGGAGGGCGAGACCCAGCTGTTTTTAGCAAGCTCTCTGCTGTGATGAAAGAGAGCAGGTGGAGCCTCAGAGACACGGGAAATGTGAGACTCCTGCAAAGAAGGGGAGTTTCTGTGAGTTCTTCCTCTCACTCCTGAGTCATGTCAGACAGGACACAGCACAGAGCAGCTCACACGGTGTCCCCTGTGTGGGTAAAGACCCTGCTCTCTAGGTCAGGGCACCGATTCTGTGTAACGGGCACTGAGCTCCTGGTCTTTCCCACTCCCATCCATAACACTTTCCTAGTACCGTCTGCTTTCAGTTGATAGCGACTCCATTCAGGACCCTCAGCTGTAGAATCTCAGAATTATTTCTGACTCAGTTTCCCCTTACTACTAACATCTAATCCATCGTGTTATCCAGCAGTCCTGGCCTTACAAGTGAACCCATGATCTGGCTGCTTCTCCATCTGGTCTAACTCTGGCAGCCTCTGAATGATCCCTGTGCCTGGCACCCAGTGCTCCATCCTCAGCACAGCAGGCCTGGAAGCAGCCGTGAGGTCGCTCACTCATAAAGCTCCTGCACTGGCTCCCTGTGTCCCTCAGAATAAACCAAGAGTCTGTGCCATGGCCAGTGAGCCATGTTCTGCCTCCCATTGCACTTTTAAAAAGCTGACAGAAACAACCATCTACAGTGAGATCTGTAAATAGGGGAAAAATTCTAGAATATGATAAAATTAAGAAATTTTCAAAAAAAGGGCAGTTGAGCAAATTCATTATGAGCAGACTTGTTCTAAAAAGAATAAAAAGAACTTTGTTTAAGCTGAAAGGAAGATACCAGAGGAAATATGACAACTTCAAGAATGAAAGAAGAAACCCTGGGGGTGTAGCTCAGCTGCAGAAGCACCTCCCTGGCAAGAGAGAGGTCCTGAGTTTGATATGTGGTACCAAAAAAAAAGTACAAGAATAATGGAAAACTACATAAATAATAAATATAAAATATGAGAGAACACGTTAAATCTTTTTTTTTAAAATCATTATTGAGGTAAATTTTACAAAAACTACTCATGTTTGATAGAGAAACCTTGATGATCTTGGAGTTTACATTCAGCCTTGTAACCACCATCACAGCCAACAAAACGGACAACATCTACCACCTCTGTGCATTTCCTGTTTCTTTACGTTTCTTTGTTTTTATTTGTTTTTGGTGCTACTGTTGTAAGGACAGTTAACCTGCTATCTTTTTACACAGCTTTTTTAGTGCTGTACTTGACTTATTTGTTTACTTACTTGACTTGTTTAAAATGCATACAAGTATTGAAATCAATGGGTATAACATTGCCTGGTGAGGTTTTCAGAATCTGAGTGCGGAAGACAACTGACAAGTATAACACAGAAAGCAGAGGGAAGATACCGGCCCAGTTTCACTTATTTTTCTTGAAGTAGCCCAGTGATACTAATTAGAATATGAAATATCACATTGTAGGTACAATGTAAACCTTAGAAAAACCATTAAAAACAAAATAGAAATAAAAAGTTTCATATCCTCATTTAAAAAAAGAGGGTAAATGAAGAAAAACTGGTGGAAAATGGGGAGAACAGAAACAAGAGTTAGTGAGGAAGCTTTGGAAGAATATGTAGTTACATTTGTAAAAAGGGCATTGGATTTTTATTTGCATGATGACCCATGTTCATTATTGAAAATAAAATCCCCTATATTATACCATCCAATAGAAACCTATGCTAAACTTCTATGTACAGGTCATTTTATGGACAAAATTGTGCTCAGCTCTGTCACCGTAACCCACTGTGTTATCTTCTACAGATGAGCTTCAGCCATCTGGTTCTGTACAGCACAGTGAGCCATAAATGTACACTGGACCAAATGAAGACTCTGTAACAAGCCCTGCTGGCAACCTAGACATACACTTGCAGAAGACTGAAACTCTGCATCTCAGCTACGCAAAGCTCAAAGATCTGGGCTTCTAGGTCTCAAACTTTGAAAGAGCTAGCAAAAAACTGTGGAACACTTGAAGCCAAAGGTACTAACAGTGACTTCCTGATAAGATACTAACAGCACTGAAAATAATTACAAGAATCAACAAATAGTGTCCACATTTTAAATCTCATTTTAAAATATCTGCACAGCAAAGAAAGCTAACAGAGTGAAGGTACCACCAACAGAATAGAGGAAAACCATTACCACCTATTCTTCCAGTGCAAAATTTACATCTAGAATATATAAAGAACTCAGGATTTTAACATAAAAAATAGCTCCATAAATAAATGAGAAAAAGAGTTCAACACATATCTGTAAAAGATAGAAGAACAAATGGCCAGTAGGAGCACGAAAAAATGTTCAGCATCTTTGACTGATAAAGAAGCACAAATTGAAATTGAGGATGTTCCACCTCAATGCCACCAGCATGTGTCTCATCAAGAATCAAATAGCAATAGATGCTGGTGAAGGTCACGGTTCCTGCTGAGAGTACAAGTTAATAAAGCCACCACGGAACTCAGTATGGAAGTTCCTCAGAGCATTAAAAATAGGGCTCCCCTGGGTGCAGCAATACTGCTCCCTGGCACATACCTGAGGGAAGTGCAGTCAGTGAGGTGTGAGGGTGTGTGCACAGCCATGGTGAGGGCAGCACAGCTCACACAGCTCACAGTGGTCAGGATATGGAACCCGCAGCAGTCCCTATCAACAGGTGACAAGAGAAACCGTGACACTGTATATACAGTGGAGCAGTACTAAGTCCTGAGGAAGAATGAAATTCTGTCATTTTCAGGAAAATGAGTGAACTAGAGACTATTAATTTTTAAATTTATTTTAAAGAGGGTAAAATTAAACATATTAAAACAGAACAAAACAGATCACAAGAAAACAATACAAGAGACATGGATTTTAAAGCAAGACCATCAGGGATTTGCACTATCATATTGTCTCTTGTTTTCTTCCAGATAGTCATCCATATGTTCACACACAGTTAATTCATACAAAACATAATAGCATCAAACTGATCATAAAAGGATAGTGAAGGCATTTTAGTTCTTAAGACCAGACAATAGGAAAATCAACAATGGCTGCCATAATGTCTCTAATTCTCTTCAAAATAGCTGTCCCAACTTCACATATGTTGAAATTAAACAAAACAAAGCAGACTTCTATCACTTTGAACAAAGAATACCAGTATTGCCAGATTTCATATCATGACACTATGGAATTAGCACTGGGTACATTAGTGTTTCTTTTCCTTCAAGTTTTCTGTTCATTTCATCATGCATTATATAATCAATTCCGGGAAAAAGTCTAGAAGTTCTATGCATGCATGAGTCTCTAAATGTACACCCATCCTTTCTGTATTAAAGGGAAAAATAAATCAAAACAAGACAAAACAAACTGCTAGAAAAACATGAAACAAAAGAGAAATATAAAATCACAATCCTTGGTGATCTACAGTAGTTACTAGGATGGCTCTTGTTATTTTCAATGTAATTGTCTATATCATCAGGCATAGTATAATTGAACATAGCAATACACAGCAATATTACTAAAAACAAAACATTGGAGACATTATAGGACTTCAAAAGCAGTTAATAATCAAACCAGAATGAGTATCCTAGTGAATCTTGTCATCTTTAGAGTAGTTGTCTATACTTTCAGGCTTGATACTTTCAAGCATTACAGATTTGAATAAAATCAGTCATGACAAAGCAGCAATCTAACAAATCAGATTCAAATAAGATCAGTCATAGCAAGACAGTGTAAATAATACAGGGCTTCAGATTAAGTTAAAAGGAAATTAAGGATAGATATCATAGTATATCCTGCTGTTTTGGGAATAGCTGCCTGTACCCTCAAATCTAATTCTAGTAGAAAGACCGGAAAAGACTAAAATCAAACTAAACAGAGTGATAAGACTAAGGTGGATTTTAAATCCTGATATGCTATTAACAATGTTCTCTACCTTCCTTTTTTAGACAATTCCTCCCTTTTCACTTTCACAGGGTACTTTGTACATTTTGGGTCACACTAACTCCTTTAGTTTTTAGATTCATGGGGCAACCTGCTATCTACCTAAGTGGTTCTGAACCTTTTTACCCTTGAGTTTGATCTTGGGTTATATTCATTTACCTAAAAACCATCAAGGTTTTCCTTCTTTATAGCTGAGTAGTTCTCCACTTCATAAAAGTGGGTTTCCAACCTATCTGCAGCTGCTGGATTAGCTGTCCCTATTTCTCTCTGGTTCCCTGTCACATAGAGCATTCTTTTCTCACCTTTGACTTTTGGTTCATAAACCCTCTTTCAGGTTGATTATATTTTGTATTCAGAGCATCTGGACGGACCCTATCTCCTGATCTACTCTGCCTGTATTTCTTTTTGTTAGTGTATCAAGGCATCTGTGTTAGAGATTATAGCCAATCTTCTCTGCCTCATCTCTGATATGCTATTTTTCTGTCATTGGTTGTCTACCTTTCTCCTTCATTCCACTGTCTGCCCCATTTATTGAGGCCTCTCTGCTACTGTTCCTGGAATCTTGGTGATTTTTTTTCTCTCCCTAGAATATCCTTCACTATTTTTTGTAGGGATGGATTAATGGTCACAACACCCCCAGTTCCTCTTTGTTATGGAAGCATTTTGTTTCTCCATTAATTGTGAGAGATAGTTTTGCAGGGTACATCAATCTGGGATGGAGGTCATTTTCTTTCAGGGCTTAGAGTACTTCACTGCAAGCCCTTCTTGATTTCATGGTTTTTGTCAAGAAGGCTTTCATGATTTTGATGGGTTTTCCTTTAGAGGTGATCTGTTTCTTTCCTTTGACAACTTTTAATATTCTGTTCTTATGATGGTTTCTCGGATCTTGATTATCATGTCTGCGTGTAGCTCTGTTTTGGGTGTAGCTGGCTGGAGTTTTTTGTGCCTCATATGTCTGAATATCATTTCCTTTTCCTATGCTTGGGAAGTTGTCTTTAATTATTTCTGTGAATAGCCTTTGTATTTCATTTGTGTGTATCCCTGCTTCTTCACTCACATTTTTTATTCTTAACTTATAGATTCTCTT
This sequence comes from Hydrochoerus hydrochaeris, assembly GCA_004027455.1. Classification (NCBI taxonomy): domain Eukaryota; kingdom Metazoa; phylum Chordata; class Mammalia; order Rodentia; family Hydrochaeridae; genus Hydrochoerus; species Hydrochoerus hydrochaeris. The sequence goes on from PVLA01012119.1 coordinate 11,198, forward strand.
GTCATCTTCTAGCCTTTGCATTGTTACTTCCTGATTCCTTGTCATTTTTAAGAGATCTTTCCTTTCATGATCACATGTTGTAAACTTGTCTTCAAGGTTTGATAGTCTAACTTTAATTTCTGTCAAGCAATTTTGCCAAATTTCAATGGAGTTTTTAATTTCCTGGGAATCTCTTTGAATCTGTTTCATGTTTTCTCGATTTTTTTTATATTCTTCATTGAAGGTTTCTTTCCTTTTCTGTGTTCCTCCATTCTTCCATCTATGTCTTCTTGAGAGGTGCCTAGCATTTCTTTTCTTAATCTTCTTATATCTTGCTTCACTTGAATTAGAATTTCAGTTTTGAGTTCATCTATGATTTTCACAAAGATATTTCTTTATGTCAGCTGATGCCATGGCCAGTGTTGCATGTTTGCTGCCCTCAATCTCTTCTGTATTTACCTCTCCTGGACCCATATTCCCTGGGTTGGCAGCTGTAGGATTTTTCTCATTTCTTTCTCTTGTCATGTTATTGGTTTCTTCCAGACAGGTGTATGGTGTAGGTCTCAGGCCCTTTCCATATTGCTTAAGGTTTTTCTGAAGCATGCTGGCTAGGGGATTGCTGCCCTCTCCAGTTTGCTGTTGACCTGTGAGGGGCACAAAGGGGGTGATGTGCGCTGGCCCCTCCCTTCTGAGCCAGTCAGCCAGTGAGTGCCCTCACCACATTAGTCTGTGCCATGTGGATGTAGCAGGTTTGGTACAGTCATCCTTGGCTATTGGGTCCCAACCAGGGTCATGACCCAGCCCAAGCAGATCCCACCAGTCTGCTTTGGGGCAGAGTGGCTGACTGATGCCACTGCAGTTCCAGGTTCAGGCCCTTCCTGCCCAACTCTAATATGTCATCCAGTCTGTCACCTAGCCCATGGGAGGGCCAAATTCTGAGCACTCACCACAGGTTAATGCAGCTCTCTGTGCCAGTTCCATTCTCCATGTGACACGTCCTCCCTCCAAGGGCCTCAGGCTCAGCAAGCCCTGATTTCAGTGTGACTGTGACTTCAGCATGACCGTGAGTCATATTATTCCAAGGAGCCCAGCACAGCATGGGACCAGCTCCAGTGAGAGCACTTCTGGCTCCAGCCATTGGTCCAAGTTTTTCTTTTCTTTCTTTCTGTTTTTTTCTTCTCTTTTTCTTTTTCCTTAGTTTCTTCCTGTGTTGTGAGAATCCCTCTCCTTTCATCCAGTCTTCTCCATGGTGGTAAATTCTAGCATCTGAGATGTTTTTCTCAGAGAGGTTCTGTACCTTGTGACTTATTGGTCTGCCATCTTATGGACTAAGAATCCCCTACTGAGACCATCATTTTGAATGAAACAAGATAGATACAGAAAGACCAGTGTCAAATACTCTAATATGTAGAATCTTAAAAAAAAACCAAGAAAGTAGAAGAGAATTTATTTTTATCAGTCAGGAGAAAAGAAATAATAGGAAGAAGTGTGAGGGCCAGTAATAAGTGATACGGATACAAGTACAAAAGATAATATATGTTAGAGCTCCCCAAAATGTAAAACTTGTGAGGAAAGGGAGGCAATTGGTGAAGGAGGAATTAAAATGATTATATGTGTATGTATGAATTTTTCAAAATGAGCTGATTAATGAGATTTTTGGAAGCAACAACAAAGACTCTTTTCTTATAAATCTTTATTTATTACTCCCAGGTTGCAAAACAATGGAGCAGTGATTTACAGTAACCCAGAGTTACCTCATGAGGCATTGCCAACTGGCTCATCGTGGTGACCCTCACCGTTTCTTGGAAACACCTTTATTTCTCCCACTGGGCTGTTTTGCATATTTCTTGAAAATTAATTCAACATGTATGTATATCTGCATCTATTTTTGTAATGCATATTTTTCTACATTGATACAATACCTACCTACATCTCTTGTGTTCACAAATATTAAACTCTTTGAGAACTGTACTTTACAATAAGTTTGAAGGTTGAATTCTCCAATGTTGCTCAGTTTGGGTTATTTGAACATCTCTTACTTTCCATATAACTATGGAGTTGTTTCTTCAATTCATATGAAGAATTACAGTTTTAATTGATAGCTCATTCAATTTATGCAAGAATTTAGGAAATTAAAAACTACTGAATCTTTTCATTCATGAACATAACATATTCTTCCATTTATTAAACTTTCTGCAATTTCTATAAGCAAAATTTTGTGCTTTTTGGAACAGAGGTCTTAAAGCTATTTAATAATATAAAAAGGCATATATATGAGAAAAAAGACATATATATATGTATATATGAGCTCTTAAAACTCAATAAAAGATTGAATTTTAAAATGAACAAGATATTTACACATAGTTTTCAAAAAGAAAATGTATGAACATGAAAAGCTGCTCTTCCTCAGGGTCCAACAAAACATGGCCCATGAGCCAGATGCAGTCAACTGTCTGTTTTATGAAGTTCAATTAAAGCAGTGCCACTTGCTAATCAAGGATGTGTCACACGCTTCAGTGTCAGAAATGAGAAGTGGCAATAGAGAATGAATGACCATCCAAGCTCAGAATTTGGTATTTACTGCTTGACCCTCTCTGGACAAAGTTTGCTGATACATGTTTTACATCACATTCATCGCAAAAATGCAAACAAAAACCACAGTAAGATATCACTACAGAACCATTATGTACAAAGGTAAAAAAAAAAAAAAAACTGAATAAAAACCAAAGATGGCTCTGCAGGGTCCCAGCTGTCTGACTTAGAGCTTTGTAAGGTGCGTGCATTTCAGCGTGGAGGTCTCACCCCAACCTGACTTGGGTGAGGGAGGCCAGGACATGGGGGTCAGGCAGTAGCTCAGCCCAAGGTCCAGTGCGCACCTCTGAGGTCAGTGCCCACAGGGCACGTGAGATGCTCATTTCACTTCCGGGGTAACGCTGCTTCTTCCTGACACAGCTGACACCCTCACCAGTTCCTCCAGATGTCACTGGGAAACACCGCAGTGAGGGCAGCAAACATTTCTAACAGACCTCAACGGGGCGATCTGCTCTCATCTAAATTGATCACTGGTCCAAGAAGAAGATGCAACCACCACTTACCTCAGTGATGTAGGGTTTGATAAGCAGAAGAATTTTGTCTGCCTGTCTTAGTAACTTTTTATTTGTCACTGAGACAAAATACTGATGCCCAAAGTTGTGAAAGGAAAGGTTTCTTTCTTACAGTTTTTGGTGGTTTCAGTCCATACTCAGTTGGCCCCAAGGCAGAGTGGCATGGCGGGTCCCCAGTTCATGACAGCTACAAACAGCAAGGTAGAAACCAGCAAGAGAGAGAAACACGCCTTCTTCCAGCCATTACATCATATGCTGGTTCCACCCCTAGGTGGGTGTAGCACTGACACCATCAATCCAAGCACTAGACAATGAACCAGTCACAAACGTCCAATGCAAATGCATGAGGCTTCCGGGCCACCAACATAGACCATGACTATGCCCATAATCACATGAATGGATAAAGAATAAATATTTCATGCATTTATCCCAGCAGAGTACTACTCAGCCATGTATATACAGCGTGTACTATGCAGACATAAAGTGTAAATTTGAGTCATTTGCAGGAAAATTGATGCACCTTGAATCCATAATGCTAAGTGAAAGGAGCCAGACACACGTTGTACATAGCATGGGTTCTCTTGTATGAGAAACCCAAACTATAAATAATTTAAAGAGCAAAATGAATGATAGATGTAAGGACAGGGCCAGACAGACTTGTGGAAATGGAAAGGGGGGACTGAATATGGAAGAAACAAAGAAGCAAAGTGGATCAACATGTGATGTCTATACACACAAACACTCCACAACCAATATATTTATTATGTTTCAAAAATGTAAACAATCCAATATTAAAAAGTAAAATCAGATCCATTAATAAGAACGAAGTCCCAGGGAGTTGTTCACCGGAGGCTGACATCTCCCCGACAGCCGCAAGGGGGCGATGCTGACGCAGACCAGAGTGAGATCTCTCACTGGGCCAGAGCTGGAAATCCTCCTCCCTCCTCTGCTCAGCTTATTTTATACCAGGTGTCTGCTCATGTCTGTGTCCTCCCATCCCCCTAAATAATGTCTAGGCTCCGAGGGCTGAAACCCGACTTTGGAAGGGAAGAGTTCTCTGAAGACCCAGGCTCTCCTTCAAGGTCAAAGCTTCTAATAAGGATAGATTGTCCCAGGACACTTTAATTTTGTCATCGGATATTCTTTGAAGTACTTAATTTACCTGAGATGCAGCTTATAAAACTGCAAAGAAACTGGCTTTGACTTAATTGTTTTCTATCATTTCTTAGAGTCATGAAATAGGAGCACACCTAAAAGACTCTAAGAAAATTGAAGTTCCCTGAGAACTAAAAAGACAAAGCATATATATTCCACGACTTTAGATTCTAATGTAATATTTTTCAATTGTGTGGTGTCAGAAACTTGAAGATTTATATGAAAAGTGAAATGCCTTTATATGTGTTCATCCTTTGGCTTCATGGGATTCCTTCTCCTTCATGATTGTATAATGAGATGATTCTTACTGACATAGCTGTTAAAACAAATGACATTTAATATTCTAGGAACTAGAAAGTATAGAAAGAGATGAACAGAGAAAAATTTTAAATGAATACTTCATGTATACAGAGTGGATTTCTGATTTCAAAAGACAAAACTTAGTGAAAGTTGGAAAGTGCTTCCTGTGACAGAGAATTAAGTGAAAACACCTGCACAGGGCGGAGCCTGTGGAAAGAACTAGAGTGAGTGTGAGTCAGTCAGAGCTCCAGCCATCCGGGCAGAGCAAAGACCAGGGGGTTTGCACTGAGCCCTGGCTGCAGGAGGAATGGACAAGATTCTGGGAGCATCGGTTCTAATTCTCGGCCTTCAGAGGGCCTGTGAGTGTAGAGGAGAAACCCCGGGGTGTGGTATTAAGTTGAGGGAATGAGAACATTGGAGAACAGACAACAGCGTGCAAGTAGAAACATTAAAAGGAAAATACAATTTTAGGGCCTAATGACTTTTTTAAATCTTTCTGAGCAGGGGTGAGCGGCCAACAGGAGGATAAGAGTGACCAGCAACAGGTGAAACAGAATCCTCCATATTTGACAGTCCAGGAAGGAGAGACTTCGATTCTGAACTGCACATATGAGGACAGCACATTTGACTACTTCCCGTGGTACCGGCAGCTCCCTGGTAAAGGTCTTGAAATGCTCATAGCCATAGTTGCAAATGAAAAGGAAGATGGAAGATTCAAAGTACTGCTCAGGAAGAGTGACAGAGAGCTCTCTTTGAATATCAGGACTTCTCAGCTTGGAGACTCAGCCACCTACTTCTGCGCAGCAAGAACACAGTGCTCTCCAGGCACCTGCAGCCCGTGCACAAACCTGCCCTCGCTCCTCTAGCAAGACCTGCCCCAGACTTAGGCAGGGATTGATGTAAGCTGGCTTTCATTTATACAGTTAAAAATGTATATTCACAAACCCACTAATAGATTTATTTTGGAAATAACCCAAATGCCCATCAACCAAGGTATGGATAAAAAAGATATATTTTTGGTACAATGGAGACTACTTGTTTATAAAGAAGGGTAAACCAGAGACATCTAGAGGTAAATAGATGCAACTTGAGACCACATGCTTAAGTGGTGTAAATTGGACACAGTTGTGAATATTGCATTGCCTCACAGATGTGAGAAACTGCAAGTGTAAGTTAGAACCAAATTGTATAATAGATATTGTGAAATAAGAAGAAATTATTCAAAAGGAAAGGTGAGAAAGGGAAGAGGAGGAGAAAGGAAGAAAGAGTAAAGAAAAAAATAAGAAAAAATGATATTACGGAGACAATGCTTTGTGCACAAGGAAGAGAAGAGGTGCTGAAGGAAGGGGAGGGATGGGGAAAAGAGAGGACTCGAGACACACCATGGACAGTACAAATTCCCTATGGTGACATTTATTATATATGCAGATTTAATAATAAAACTAAATTCTTTGAGATTGTCATAAACACCCACACATTTGTGCTGTAAATAATGTTGTTTACACATTGCCAGTAGGGTGCAAATTTTGATGATCCCATTGGGAAACCTCGTAGCATTTTATTAAATGGTGTTGCCTAAGAAACAGAAATTGTACTTCTAAATCAAAGAGAATATCAAAAAATGGAAAGATATCCCTTGCTCTTGGATAGGAAGAACCAACATAGTGAAAATGGCCATACTCCAAAACTGCTATACAGATAAGATGTGATCCCAGTCAAAATATCATTAGCACACCTCACACATCTAGAGAAAAACATTCCTAAAAGTCATTTGGAACCAGAAGAGAACTAGCAAAAGAAATTCTGGGCAACAAAGGCAAGACAGGCGGTGTCACAATACCAGACCTGAAATTATACTAAAAAGCTACTGTAATAAAATCAGCATGGTACTGGCAAAAAAGAAACAAAGAAAAACAGGCCAGAGTGTCAGTGGAGCAGATTAGAAGATGCAGGCACTACTACAAACACTCTCAGTCACCTTATCTTTGGCAATGGGACCAAACATGTTCATCGGAGAAAAAACCTTCATAAATGGTGCTGCAAAAACTGGCTTTTCATACACCAAAGCCTAAAACTAGACCCATGTCTATCTCCATGCACTAAACTAAAGCCAAAATGAATCAAAACTAAATATTAAATCAGAAACCATTGATTAGAAGATAGAAATCTTGAAGACGTAGGTGTAGGCAGAAAATTCATGAACAAAACCCAGATTGCAAATAAAATACTACACAGAATCAAAAAATGGGATCTCACTTTATTGAAAATGTTTTGCACAAACAAAGAAATCACCAACAGAGTGAAAAGACAACCCAGAGAGTGGGAAAAATTACAGTCAGCTTTCCCTCAAATAAAGGATTTGCATCTAGAACATATGAAAAATTGAATAAAACCAGACCCCCCCCCATTCAAAGACTCGCTTCAAAAATGGGATCTGAGATGACTGTGAACTTCTTAGGTGAAGACATACAAATGGCAAATAAATACCTGAAAAAATGTTCAACATCATTGGTCCTTTAAGAGATGCAAATTAAACCAACACTGAGATTCTATCTCACTCTGGGAAGAATGACTATCATCAAAGGTCCACAGATAACTAACACTGGTGAGACTGTGGGGAAAAAGAAACACTTCTCCACTGTTGGCCAGAGTGCAGACTGGTGTAGCCACTGTGGAAATCAGGGTGGAGATTTGCAAAAATTAGGATAGCAGGTCCCTTTTGAACCAGTTATTCCTCTTACGGGTATGTTCTGAGAATTAAAAACATCATACCATTGAAATATATGTGCACCCATGTTTTGAGCAGCATGATTTGTAATAGCTAAATCTTGGAAACAACCAAAATGCCCATTAACCAAGGAAAGGATAAAAAAAAACTTTTTTTAACATACAAAGGAGTACTACTCAACCACAAAGAAGGATAAACTTGAGACTTTTACAGGTAAATGGATGCAACTTGATACCATTCTCATAAGTGAAAAAATCAGAGCTATATGTATAAACATTATATTGCCTTGCTAGTGTGAGAAACTAAATCAGTAAATGAAATCCAAAATGTACAGTAGATATTGTGAATTGGGAAGAAACTATTCAACAGAAAAGACAAATTGTGATAGGGGAAAGGGGGAATGAAGAAAAGGGAAATATATTTATAGACAAGATAGTTAAGATAGTTATACAACTAGTTTCTGTTAGGTCATTCAAAAGGAAGATTGTACTAATATTTTTTGGACAAGATAGCATGCCTGAATCTTGTAATCTGAGTAACTACTATGAAGACATCAATACACAATGTATTCATTCTGGTAACTCTCCTACTAACCTGCTTTTAAACTCTGTTTTATTGTTATTGTATTTTTTTCTTTAAAATAAAAAGGGAAATTCCACTCCAATATGTTTATTAAAAATGAAATCATCTCTCTATGCAAGGACTTTTGCTTTTAGTAATTTAATTAAGTCTACTGGTACAATTTATATACACATAATGATCATATTTATGATAGGGAATTTGTACCTGTACATGACACACCTTAGCTCCTCATTTTTGCCATTTCCCTCCCTTCTTCAATTCCTTTTTCCCTCCTTATTTATAAATCTTTGTATTCATTTTACCCATTTTTTTTCCTTTACACTCCCCAATTCCCTTTCTTTTTGAAAATTTTCTTTCTATCTCACAGTGTCTATTATACAACTTGGTTCTTATTTATCCTTGCAATTTCACACACTTTAGAGACAATGCAATATTTACATGTTTGTGCCTGGTTTATTTCACTGAAGAGTGTGGGCTTTAGGTCCATCTTATCTAATAGCCCCATGCTGCTAAAATATAAACAACCCAAATATCCATCACCTGGTGAGTGAAAAACAAACTGAGGAATATTCGGATAATGCATCACTAACCAGCAGTAAAATGGTAAGTGATATAAGCAACACATGGTGGATCTGCAAGACTTTATGCTCCTGGATGAATGGGCAGATACACTGTGCTGCACCCACACCACAGACAAATCCTAGGCACTGAGAAGGAGCATCTGTGCTACAAACAGCAAATTTCAGGAAATTTGAGGGCAGTAGAGAAGCAGGTCATCTCCAAGGATGACATAATACACAACTTAATTCAAATTCCATTCTTCAGTTGGCAACATTATGGAGTCATTTATGAGATTAGTGATTCCCAAAGTTACAGGTGGCAAGGTGGGTACAGGGAGAGTTTTGTGGGTGACAGAACATTTGCATGTCAATGACAGTGGCAGTTACACTTACTCATGCAGTGGCCGATTTTCACAGAATTATGCGCACACACTCTCACAAGTGCTCACAAAAATCAATGAGTCATGTCTGCACAGTAATGTATAATCATATAGAAGCATGAAGGTATCACTTTGGCAGTGATGCATAGTATGATAATGTGACCTGTTAATAGTGGAGAAAACTGAATGTGCAAGAGAAAGCTATATTAGTTTCTGTGATTCTACAACTATTTAGATATAAAAACTAATCAAGGGAAGCAATCATAATCAGATGCATTAATAGAGTGAAATCAAACTGGGCAATAAATTCACCAAATTCTTATAAACCAGATATAAATCTACCATGACCTCTATGTCTGCTCATTACCCAAAAGAGTTGAAAACAGAAGTCCATGAAAAGATCTGTATGAGAAGACTCACTGTACATTCATTTACAATAGCAATAAAGTAGAGAAAATGTCCACCCAGAGATTAAATTGATTATGCTATAAAATCTAATAGAATATTAATAATCTATAAAGTGGACTGAACCACTAATACTGATAACAAGGGAAATAAACCTGCTGCATATTATGTGTCACACAGTAGTCAGACCTAAAATAATCTGAATTTATTGCATTTGCACAATATTCTAAGTTAGGCAAACTAATCCACAGTGAAATAGAGCAGCTCCAAGGCTACAGTGTGGTTGGAAGTTTTATGAATGAGGTACAGGGATTGTGCTGGAGAGAAAGAAGGAAATTCTCTTATTTCTTGATTTAGGTGTGGTTTATGAGGGTGTTTGCAGTTTTCAAATTTCCTCCAAATCTATTCTTTGTAACATTTTCATGCATAATTTGTGCTACTGTACAAAATAAAATAAATCAAATAGTAAACAAAACCAAAGCAATAAAATGATTAATGTGATAATGGACGTTTGAAGAAATAAAGCGCATGTGCTCGATAATGTTGATAATAGAAAAACAGACAACAGGTGAACAGCGTGGGGAGCTAGCGTCGCCGAAGCTCTCTGAGCTGGAGCTGTCTCTGGGCGCGGGGTCCCGCACAGTGCACTCGTGTCCTCAGGCTCCCAGGGCAGAGCCCCGCAGACCGGCCGGCGGACAGGGTCAGACATTCACCGCCTCCGGGTCCTAGAGGCGCTCAGGGAGCTCAAGCTGGGGCCGATCCGTGCGCACCCCGAGGGCTCTGAGGAGGATCTTCTGAACCCTCTCCTGTCTCTAGCAGACTTATGCGGGTAGATGGTCACGTCCACTCCGTGTCACCTCTGAGTGTCGCCCCTCTGAGTGTGTCCCTGCCTCTTCACATTGCATTCTTCTTACATGCCCAGCCGTATTGCAGGAGCAGCTGAGCCCACTCCAGCCTTAACTAGCACATCTGGGGCAACTGGATTCCAAATAAGGTCGCATTCGAATGTTCTAGAAAGTCAGCATATTAACTTGGGGTACAAAATGTGACAGAGTAGCTTATGGTTAAACGGAATTTATAGCTCAAATTATCATAAAGATCTAGAGATGGAGAGTCTGTCCTGAATCATCCTGGTGGATCAAAGCATTAGAAAATAAAAAATGTATTGAGACCTAGATGAAGAAAGCCTGTAAAAGCTGGTGGGATAAGAAATCTGATTACTCTCTGCAGGGATAAAAGGAAGTAAACTGACCATAACATTATTGAAACTGATGTGCAGATTTGCAATCTCCAGAACTCTAAGAGAATTGTTTGCATTGATTTGTGACACCATTTGTGTAACTTATGGAGGCAAAATAAGAAACTGATAAAAACAGTAATAGGAAACACTGAAAAGTAAATATACCCAAAATATAAATTAAAATATTTTAAGGTAAAATTACATACAATTTACAGCATGAGTTTTAAAGATATTAAATAAGGAAACAATTTTAAAGAAATAGCATATTGTCTAAAATAACTCAACATAAAATATAAAACAATAGATTTATAACCACTAAATGTGCCTGATAATAATAAATAACAATTCCTACAGAATCTGTAGTCACATAGCATTTTTAACTGACATATATTCCCTGTTACAAAATTTAAAGCAAAGCACTTTATAAGATGTATTTGTAAACTAGATAGGAAATAAAATATTAGGAATTAAGATTAGAGAAGAAATTGCTATACAGGAAAAATATTAAAATAAAAACATAGAAATTTCAAAAAGGAAATAAAATGATCAGTGAACATGTTCAGCATCAACATGTTTAACACTTCTCAGAGAAAATTGGGTCAAAACAAAATTTCTATTATTTCTCTCAGTTAGAATAAAACTCTGATAACATTATATATTTATAATAGCATAGGGAGAAGAGCCAGTCTGCTTTCCAAGGTGGATAAAAATAAGAACACAGTAAACAATTTATACAATCATTTAGGAGAACAGTTTACCTAAAATAGTTTAAAAGATAGATCTCAAATTGCAGCCCCATAAATACCTGATATCTGCATGTTAAAATTTCAAGCTAAATATGGTGGTGCCCACCTGTAATTCCAGCACTCAGGAGACTGACATAGGAAATTTGCCATGAGTTCAAGGCCAGCCTTGGCCACATGGTGAGTTCAAGGTCATTCTGAATCTCATGAGACTCTTTTAAAAAACCATCACAGATATTTATGTATGTGAACAAGGAAGCATTTTCCAGTATACAGCTTTATTTTCAAACATAAAAATAATCAACAGTAGATAGAAAAGCAGTATATTTATGTTATTACAATGTTTAGCTTTTCCAAACAAATAAGTGATTCCACATATAATTTACTTTTTTAAAAAATGTAATGTTCAACATCAAATATCTTGGAACGATACATGCTGAATCTCAAAATATACATAAAATATATTATTTTGTGCTCCACATCTATAATAACAAAATCTGCAGAGATTAGTATGGTATCTGCCAGATAGCAAAACTTCCTTTGGAAAGACAAGAGAAACAAGAGAGCTGACTACTTTAGCTGTTTTCTTTTTTCTTTTCTTTTTTTTTTTTTTTTGTACCAGGGATGAAATTCACAACCTTGCACTTGTCAGGCAGCTGCTGTGACACTGAGCTATATCCCGGGACACTATCTGCATCTGTAACACTTGAGAAAAGGAGAAGTAGAGAGAGAAAGCGAGGTCTGAAAAGAACATTGCAAAATTAAATGCCCATTTATTTCTTTATTCTTAGGTGCAAAGGTGCCTGCTACATAATTTCTCTACTTTTATATGTGACAGATATATGATAGTCTTGAAAATTGATATTTGCAAGAATATCAGCCACAATAGTTTTGTGATTTCTGCCAGTCCCCGGGTTGAAAAAAAAAATGGATCCCTATTACTTTGCAAAACAATCCATGTACATATCAATGCCAACAAAAATTCCAGGACAATAATTTTTTTAATTCATTTAAGAACTTTAAAATTTCAATATTTAGGAAGCTGTTGCAGCAGAATCACTTAATCCCAGAAGTTTCAAGGCATTCCAGACAAAATAGATAAAAATAAGTAGAACAGTAACAGACACACACACACACGCACACGCACACACACACACACGCACACACACACACACCAGAAGATGATATAAATGTCAGTATAAGATACAGCTTAAAAATCCCTTCCCCAGTCTAAAAAGCATAAAAAAGACACAAAAATAGAAAGTAAAAAAAAAGGAAAATCAAAGCAATTTGCTCTTAGCGTTAGATGTACCACAAGAGATCAATCAGTATGTGAACATTCTCTGGAAATCAAAGAGTGCTTTACTTCCTTTTGAAATAGTTTTAAAAGTTAGATCAGAAATCTGGATAGTGCTCATAGAGTAGTTTTCTCTGGAGTGAAAATTACAAGAATAAAACAGAATACAAAGCTCAGGTTGGATGTCACAACCAAAATATGAGCCATTACCAAGGACTTAGAAGGCAGAATTGAGAAGACCTGGGACCATGTAGAACCAAAAGGCTTTTTGCTAAAATGACATCACTCTTCCTTACTCTACCAAAAATGTGTAAACTTTCCCTGAACAGTGTACATAGTCCTTGCAGATGGTGGTCATGCCTTTTTATAGCTGAGGTGCACTGACATATTGGTATCCTGTAGTTTAAATATTGACATAAAGTGAGATACTACATTATCTCCTATTAGCACATCTTATGTTACTACATGCAGGTTATTGGGAGGAGGGAAAACTATAGTTATTATGTACAAAATTATAATCATTTTAAGGTGAAATGAGAAATTATTACTATTGTTGTCTTTGTTTACATACATGGACACAATGATATAGCCCCATAGTCGTTTCATCCATAATAAACACCCACCTCACTGTGCACCAGACTCCTCAGTCAGGAGCAATGGCAGACAGGAAGCCATAAAACTGCATAAAGAATTCTGTAAGCCCACAACACTGTTTTTTGACAAAACAGCTAGAGGCAAACAAATGAAGGAAAATCCGCATTTCAACATATTTAAATAAACAAAAACATTTTTGAACACCCACAGAAAATGTATACATTTTATTCTGAGACACAATATGAAAACTAATGTCTGATTTTCATTAGGTGCTTTAGATATCAATAACAAAAAGGTATTGCTTAGAAAATAAATATTTGCCTTTTTTGTAATAATTTTTAATTTTTTTTTATTTTGAAGAGAATAAAACCAAATGAGACAAAACAAAATGGAGTCAGTCAAAACAAAAGGATGGACCTAGTACATGACTTAAAACCATAATACAAGGTGATCAACAATGGTTACCACAATGCCTCTTGTTATCTTCAATAGAATTGCCCATATCATCAGGCATAATAAAATTGAGTGTAGCAGTACAGAATAAAACCAATAAAAGCAAAGTATTGGAGACATTATAGGACTTCAAAGAAGAAAATAAACCAGAATGGGTATTACAGTGTACGTTGTTTTCTTCAAAGTAGTTCCTATACCATCAGACTTGGTGCTGTTAAAAAAACAAATTCAAATAAAATCAGTCAAAACAGGACAGTGAAAGAATACAGGGATTCAAACTGAGTTAATAGGGAATCAAAAATGGTTACCATAGTACATCCTGCTGTCTTTGGAATAGCTGTCCATGCCATAAAATCAAGTACAAGTAGAAAAAAGGGAGCAGAGTAAACAGAGTGATGAAAATAATACGTGTTTCAAATCACGACACAAGATTAACAGTGGCCACTTCCCTTTGTAGACTGTTTGTCCCTCTCATTTTCACAGAGTGCACTGTGCACTTTGTGTCCCACTAACCCCTTTAGTTTTTGGATTAGGGAGGCAACCCACTGTTCACCTAAGTGATTCTGGACCTTTTTACCGCTGAGCGTGATCCCAAGTTGTTTCCATTTACCTAAAAGAGCCTCAGGGTGTGTCTTTCTTATAGCTCCATTGTATAAAAGCCTCATGTCTTTCCAGCCAACCTGCAGCTGATGGTAAGATACCCCCACTTTTTTCTGGTTCCCTATCACATAGAATATTGTTTTCTCATCTTTGACTTTCAGTCCATAAACCTTCTTTCAGGTTAATTATATTTCTTATACAGTGCCTCTTGATGGACCCTATCTCTTGATCCACTCTGCCTGTGTTTCTTTTTATTAGTCTACCGAGGCCATCTATGTTAGTGACTAAGGCCAATCTTCTTGGCCTCATCTCTGCCATGCAATTTTTCTGCTATTGGCTGTCTACTTGGTCCCTTCAGTCCACTGTCTTCCCCATTCAGTGAGCCCCTCTGCCACTCTTCCTGAAACCATGGCCTTTTTTCTCTCTCTCTAGAATGTTTTCAGTATTTTTTGTAGGGTTGGTTTGGTGGTCATGAACTCCCACAGTTCCTCTTTGTCATAGAAGTGTCTTGTTTCTCCATTAATTTTGAGAGATAGTTTTGCAGGGCACATCAATCTGGGTTGGAGGTTATTTTCTTTCAGGACTTGGAATACTTCACACCAACCCCTTATTGATTTGATGGTTTGTGTCAAGAAGTCTGTTGTGATTCTGGCAGATGTTTCTTTATAGGTGATCTGTTTCAGATCACCTATAAAGAAACATCTGCCAGAATATTAAATATTCTGGCTTTTAATATTCTGTCCTTGTGTTGAATTTCTGGGATTTTGATTATTATATATCTGGGTGTAGGTCTATTTTGGTTGTAGCTGGCTGGAGTTCTGTAAGCCTCATTTATCTGAATATTATTTCCTTTTCCTATGCTTGAGAAGTTTTCTTTAATCATTTCTGTAAATAGCCTTTGTATTTCAATTGTGTTTACCCCTGCTTCTTCACTCACATTTTTTATTCTTAAGTCATAGATCTTCTTGTCACCTTCTACCCTGTGTGTTGTTATTTACTGTTTCATTGTTATTTTAAGAAATCTTTCCTTTCACCATCACAAGTTGCAAACCTGTCTTCAAGGTCTGATACTCTATCCTTAGTTTCTTTCAAGCAGTTTTTCCAGCTTTCAATGGAGTTTTTAATTTCCTGGTAATCTCTATGAATCTGTTTCACGTACTCTAAATTTATATTCTTCATTCAAGATTTCATTCCTTTTTCTGTACTTCTCTATTCTTCCATTTGTGTCTTCTTTAGAGGTGCTTGGCATTTCTCTTATTATGTTTCACATCTTGCTTTACTTGTAACAGTATTTCTGTTTTAAGTACTTTTATAGTTTCATGAAGTTGTTTCTTTCTGTCAGTTGCTGTTACTTCAGAAACTGCAGGTGTGTGACTCCCCCTCTCTTCTGTGTTTACTTCTCCTGGACCAGTACTGTTTGGTTTGGAGGCCAGAGACTGCCTTTTGCTTCTTCTTCTTGTCATGTTTCTGGATTCTTCCAGACAAGTGGGTAGCGGGGTCCCCGGCACTTCCTTTATTTGTTGTAGTTATTCTGAAGTGTGCTGGCTAGGGATTTCTGCTGTTTGCTGCTTTCCCCAATCTGATGGTGACTACTGGAGTATAAGCAGGGGCTGGGCAGGCTGGCCCGTCCCTTCCGAGCTGGTGAACCACAGGGAGTCTTCACCATGTTAGTGTGTGCCACACGGGCAGGGTTGGTTAGTGATAGATTGAGGGAAACCTCAGCATTGGCTATTGGACCACGCACAGAGGTCAGAATCTTTCCAAACAATTTCCACCAGTATGCTCTGAGCTAGCAGTGGCTGAATGAAACTGGCTGAAGTTCTGGTTCTGGGCTTATCCTGCCTGATTTGAAAATAGTGCCTGGCCAATCACTCATTCCCAAGGGAGGACTGAGTTCCCCCCACTCATTGCCAGCCAGTGCAGTTCTCGAGTCCGCTGCTCCCCTCTACCATCACATCTCCCCTCCACGGCCTTCAGGTTTGCCAGCCACCAGCTTCACTGTAATCACGCATCATGTACAGGGCTTCTTGGACAATGGGACTGGCTCAAGTGAAAGTGCTGCCAGCTACTGCCTTCTGTTTAAGTTTTTCTTTTCCTTTTCTTTTTTTTTTATTCTCTCTGTGGGCTTCAGTTCTCACTTTCATTTCTTTCTGGGTTGAGGGGACACAATTCATCCCTTCTTGCCTTGTCCAGAATGCTGTATTCCGCATCTGGGCTGTTTCTCTCAGAGAGGTGCTTTCTGCACTATCTTTCTATGAACAAGAATATATTTTAAATTGACCAAGTCATATACTTGCTGCCTACTCATAGTTCCAAATACTTAGAAAGATAAAGTTAAAGAATTTCAAATTCAAGGTTATCCTGAGGCGCACAGACCTCAAAAGGAAGGTCACTCAATAATGTAGAAATTCCATTCAGAGCCTACAAAACTGCACTTGCAATATGCATGTCTTTTCTTCATAATTTTCACATTAAGAGATGAGATTCCTTTTTTTTGTCCAGGCTGATCCTGAAATTTTGTGCTCCAAGAATCTTTTTGCCTCAGCCTTCTAAGAAGCTGGGATTATACGTATGTACCAGGGCACCCAGCCCTACCATGCATATTTCTAAGATTCAAATGTAGAGTACATTAATAGTTTATAAAATCAATAATAAACATCATCAATCAAAATGATAAAAATTTACTGCCTCAGAAATGTGATGCTCCATAGCAAATAAGCCTCCAAATTCAGTTTTATATCATTACATATTAGGGAAATAATAATGAAACCCCCTGTAAGAGCTTTATCTGTGCTCTTTTAGCACACTGAGCATGATAATACAGGTAATCATGAGGAAATGACAACCAAAGTGTATATAAAAATAATGACAACCTCCAGGAAAGGTGATAGTTAAGGTTTTCAGAAGCTTTCATTACTGAACTCATGTGGAGAGAAGAAAACATAGCAATAGCCAGAGACCTGGACCCATGGTGGTGACCCTACAGCATGCACACTGCAGAGGGCTGTTTTTATCACTGAGAGCTCTGAAGTGTTCATCACCACTGACCTAGATATTGAATGAAAGGTATGTTTTACCAACAAAATCAACATTGATGTTTATTGCTATATTTAGGCAGTGTGTTGAACAGTTCAGGATCATTATTTAATTTAAACATCAAAACACTATGATATAGATTCTATTGTTTCCATGTTTCACATCTGGGACATGAGACATGACTTTTCCTAATATTAACAAGCACCTCTGACTTGCATTGTCATGTGTGGTGCAGCCTCTGTGAGAATCCTAAAGAACGGGGTCTTAGCTATGGACAAGCAATTGCCCAAAACACATGGTTGATGTCTCAGTGATGGTGACATTGCAGGGTTCAAATGGATCCTACAGGAACTAGAGATAAAATGGCAAACTTAGATACAATTCACAAGGAATAATAGATAGAAAAAATCATAAAATTACCAGTTAACAGTGCTGAAGGTTTTGATGAGTCTCTTCTACAAGTCTTCTGGGAAGCATAAGACACTAGAGAAAGTATTCTTGAAATGTTATAACCATGTTTCCAATGCTTTTAAATTTGCTAGATTCCAATGAGTACAAAAAAAAAATGTCTGAGGAAACTGAGTCCATCACAGGTCAGGGCCTCTGTGAGATCCACTTCTCAGCTGTTGAACTTTGGTCTGGCCAGACATTGGGAAAAGGCCTTTCCTTGGTTCCAGGCTGTCAGACTCAGTGAAGAGAGAGTGATGTGTCCTGATCCTTCCATGCTGGTTGCCTCTGGACGAGTCTTCTGACAAAGGGGACTCTGCAGCTCACAGATCTGCTCCTCCTGCCTCTAATTGTCCTTGCATGTGGTAATTACCTAAGAGATGCTGAGCAGAAAGCACTGTCCAAAGTGGCATCTACCCTGGTTAGGGGAGCTCTGTTTGGATGGGGCCATGTGCAAAGGAGCACCCCAGACACACCAGGCCTCCAGCTCATCCTTGGCTGCTGCAGCCTCTGAAGGCCGCAGACCAGGAGAAACAGAGCTGCTAAATGCTGCAGTTACTCGGGTTAAGAAGAGGTAGTAGAATACTGCAGGGCAGCACATGATATTCTGGGTAGGCCTCTCACTCATTATAAAGAGCTTGAATTGTGTTCAGCTGGGGAGCAGCACAGCAGTCAGTACAATTCTACCTACACTCTGGCTTCTTCTGCCTTTCTCATCTCCTCTAGTCACTTCCTGATCAACAACCTGGGGAATCTTGGTAGTGTCTTAGACACACTGTACTGCAGTAGGACAGTGCAAGTAATAGTCAAAGAAGAAAGAACACAAGAACTTTGATGAAGGCAAACATAAGAACATACCGTGTTTATTAAAACCTTTGTTTGTGAGCATAGTTCATTCCATAAACATGCTTGTAATCCAAAGCACTTTTATATCAAAGTAAATCTACCATAAGAAATAATGGAAACTGAGGTAATTGTTTGAAAGATCCAAAAATATTTATAAAAAATGACCACACAGTGCACAGATGGTTGTTTCTATTTGATTCTCTTCTGTTTGATGTTTTACTATGTCTGAAGGTATGTGCAGCTATTTTGAAGTCAACTAAAGGCATTATGGTTGACTTCATGATGTTCTGATATCCTGTATCACTTACACTAGTTTGGTCTGATTTGTTTTATTCTGCGTAATTTTTCTTGATTTCATCCTCTTTAAAACAACAACAAAAAAGATCACACTACTGTAATATAATATGAAATAATAAAGGAAATACAAAGAAAAAACAATGACCTGCACTTACATTCAAAACCCTTCCTGGTTGGTATGAGTGAGACAAGAAGAAGAATAAGGATTATTATGTAACATGAGTTTCACTATCACTAACAGAATCATTGCTATCTATTGACTCAATGGAATCTTTTTCTTTTTGTACAGTGTTAAAGAGGAATCTATGCAATGACATTTACTTCTGCTCCCTTTTAAGAATTTTGCAGAAATAGGACCTTGCATTTTTGTTAAAAGATTAATCACACACACCACTTCAGCCTTTTCCATGGGATAATTTTCTACTAAAATTTTCACTGTTGCCTACATTTTACACATCACCCCAACCTCATAACAAAGAAAGGATTCCTCCCCTTTATTCTGCTTCTCTGTGGATTGCATCTGCTCCATAACCTCTTGCTGTTGGGAGATGATCTCCTGCAATTCCCTAAGGAGACAGAGAGATCTATGGCTCAGGTGTGAACATGTGACATTCTGCATCACATAGTACTCATATTGCAAGACATCACTCATATATCAAGTTAAATTGTTTTAGAAATGTTTGCTTCTCTTGTAGAACACCTGCAGAACAAGTTACTTGAAAACAAAAGTTTATTCTATTTAAAATTTGTTTCTGAAGTTATTTATGGCTTTGTTCAGGCAGGGTTACATGGCTTCCTGCTGAAGAATAAAGCATCATTCTTTTCAGATGAAAACTCTCTGGTAATGTGCTCACTGAGGGAGACAAAGTGGGATTCTAGACCAGAACAGATGCTATAGGCTCTGTCCCATTTGAATTTGCAAGAAAATTTCTAAATCTTGGAAGAAACAAATGTAGAATTTGACACTGACAACACACAATCTAATAATTAGCTAAGAACCCAAATAAGTGGTTCTGGGGGTGGGGTAGAAGGATAATGGAGTAAATGACTCAGCATTTAGTTGACATTTCTGTTTGGACTGGTCTGAGGAGTGAGTGAAAATGTTGCTAATGATCTCATACACGGAAAAGATGGGCTTCTGATGGAGTTTGAAAGGGTGGAGGAACCAGGAGGAAACTATAGAATCACACTGTTTCAGAATTGGACATGATTGAGGTCAAATCTATCTAGACACATGTTGAAAAACTTCACTCAGAGTGAACCTGTAAAATTCAAACTTTCTTCCCCTGGAGGAAAAGAAAATATCACCAACATGCACATGTGTCACTTGCATTCTCTTTCCTAAACCTTTTCACCCAGTCATTGTCACAGGGCCCCAGCACTGTCTTTCATTTGCAGGAATGAGGGGCTCTCAGGTCCCAAGCTCCAGCAGAAAATCTTCAGATGTCCTCCTCCTGAGTTTGGCCCCAACTCTTTAACTTCTTTTAAAGTGTGATGAACGTTTGCCTTGATGACATGGATTTCCTGAGAGAGTGTGAGCAGCTCTGATTCAGTACCAGCAAGCAATTAGAAACCTGGTCAGCACAGTAAACATAGCAGCCCATGGCTTTTCCAGAGCTTTCCTCCAGCTGTGGCTGCTTGGCTTTCTCGCTGGCTGCTTTTCAGAGATGCCATTATTTGCCAAATGACAGTGTGCAGTGTCCTACGTATGGCTCATCCTACAGGGGAAATTCCTTTATTCCCATGTTTATTCTGTAAAACTACAGTGTGGTCTCATTAGAAAATCAGTTTGGCATCTTCTTTCATGATCTCATGTGCTGGTCTGTTACACAAATGGGTGCTCCAACACAGTGCTTTTTAGATTGTCCACTTAGTAGAATTCTTACCAGAGAAAAACAACTGGAATTACTAAACAAACAAACAACAAACAAGCAAAAAACACTATTTACTTTTCACATCCTATCATGGGAAAGTGGTTTCTTGTACATCTTGTGCTCTTTGTGAAAACTTCGGAAGGATCATGCTGTATGATTTTAGCACAATATCTTTGTCCTAAATGCTAAGCACTTGTACTGAGTAAATGTAAAACAAATCTGACTCTATAAAATCTGAACAAATTTTCCTCAAAGTCAAGACAGTTCACTAGCAATTTAAGTTCCTGATAGGAGTACAAGTCAACATCCTTCTAATAAAATAACAAAACTTATGACTTTATAATACAATATCTATGGCATCTAATATGTTAAAACAAAGTATTAGACATGTGGAAAGACAGGAAACTGAACCAAAGGAAAGATAAAAGGTTAATAAAAACAGATTCATGCAAGGCCCAACTGTTGGAATTAACAAGGGGTTATAAATATTTACATTAAGTAAGTTAAGGGACTTACAGGAAACCAATATTATAAAAAAGAAAAACAGGGAGGAATATGAAGAAATTTAAAAAAATATTATAAAGAAATTCTAGACTTAAAAATCCATGATATGTACCAAAAGAAGATTATCGGTGAGAAAGCAGACAGAGCATTGCAGAAAAAGTGTTAAGGAAATTGAATGTGAGTAAACAGAAACCATCCAAATGGCAACACAGAGAAAAGTATTTGAAAGACAGTGAAGCCCTGTCCTGTATCACACCGTCATCTGAGAAGTGCACATACATTTCAGATGCACCACGCGGTGTGCACTTTCCATCCTGCTAAATGATGGGCCAAATATTTATCTTTTCCTTAAAAAGTACTTTGCCTCGGGAATTTTGGCACAACACAGAATGGACTAAGGTGGTTACAGTGAGCCATGGAGTAGATGTCTTTCCATTTCTCTCATATTAGTAGATTTATAATTAAGCCTTGATTGTCTCAGTCCATATTTAACTATCTTTCCTTGCTTCTTTGTGTTCTTCTGAGGTTCCATCATAAGCACATGAGATCTCTTGGGTTCACCCCCCAGCTCAGGGACTGCTCCTTTGCAACTTGCTTAATGTTCCTTCAGTTTGAACCATTTCTTTGCTCTCCTTAAGTCTGTGCAGATTTTTGTTGCAATTTCTCATCTGATACTAATCTTATCTGATTTATTTTCACCTCTAGAAGTTCTGTTTACCCCTTGTGTCTTTTTCTACTCTTCTTGTTCCTATAGTACCTTATGATTTAATGTATTTTATCATGCATAATTTTAATGATTTATAATTATTTCCTTTTATAATGATAATCCTATCATCTGTGTCATTTCTTGGTCTCTGTCGACTGTTTTGTTTTCTCCTGGGTATAGATGGTATTTACCTGCTTGTTCACATGTCTGACAATTCCTATGATGCTACATATATGAATGTTACTTCACTGAAGGGAGGCTTGTTTTGTGGGAGGATGGCCAAGTGCACATTTATTCAGAAGAATAAATAGAAGGGGTCCCACCCATTATCGGGGAGAGGGTTTCCAAAAGATAGAAAACCACAGATGTTCTACTTCAGGGGCTTTCATACAGGGTTAGGTACATGTGAGCAGGACAGAAAGCGTGGACACCACTAGTTGCTTGCAGGACTTTGGTGACCAGAAAGGAGGCTGTCTGAGTCGTGTTCCACACTCCAAGGTTCCTCCTGGTCTATTTAGGAATTTTCCAGCTTCTACCTAACAGCCCACATCACAGGACTTCTTTAGCCCACGGTTAATGCATCACTTTCTGGAGGATTCTGGTTTCTTCCTTACCTGCTACAATGTCTGTTGAATCTTAGTTGCTGTGAATAAACTGTGTCTAGCACCATGTGAGCTCTGGAAATTATTCAGCCTATTGCTTTCTCTTTCCCTCAGAGAGCTTCCTCCACCTGTGTGCAAATCAGCCAAAGATCAAAAGTACACTTGGAGGTAAATTCCTATAGTCAGAGGAATTTATTTTATTGTATTGCATTAAAGTACCAGCCCATGAGGAAACACTGCTCCTCCAGAGCAGATTGTCTGGCCAGCACTGAGCTGGATGGTGGAGGCTGCCTGCTGCCTGGGACTCGGGAGGGACAGGGACAGTGAGGTGAGGTGCTGCTGGGGAGGAGCCAGGGCTCGGCACACAGAGACGCCCTTATTTACCCACAGGAATCAAGGGCCTCAGACTGGTCCACTTAAAAGCTGTGCCCGGGGTTATTTGGGGGAAGATCTCCACACCATGAGGGTGCACTGCAAGTAGCAGTAATTAGATATTGTCCAAATGCAGTTGTGGGTGTACAAAGGAAATGTGTAGTGGTTTATTCTCAGAGCAAACTTCTTACTTTTCTCCACCATTCTCATGAGCCATTTTGCAATAGGGCCTGGTATTTAATTTTTCTTTGTTTTTAGTTACACACTGCCACTTGTCATCTGAAAATATTAAGTGAAAAATTTCAGGTATGAATAATTCATCAGTTTCAAATGTATCGTCTGAGCAACGTGATGAAGTCTTGCAGGGCTGAGCTGCATTCTTCCGGGGCGAGAATCATTCCTATGTCGATATTCATGGTACACAGTGATCCACATTTCAGTCCTTATTTGTCAGTTTTTCTGCTACACCTGAAATTGGAGAAATTCAACCACAGTGCGTGGTAAGTGCATAGTTAAGACACAAGAGCACAACATTTGTGGGTAGAAAGCGTGAATCCAAAACATGTTTCAGTTGATGCCGATGTGGTACACCTGGAAGCACTGCGCTCACTTCATGAAAGAACAGATACAGGTCCTTATGCACGGTTACTAGTCTGTTTAGCATCCATGCGGTATGTGATTTCAGGCATCAGCTGGGAGTCTTGGGACAGGTCTCCCATGGATACCTGGAGGGAGGACAGCAGCATTGTATGTCCTGAAAACAGGGTCAAAGGTAGAGCGCAGTTTTCAGAAACACCACCAGATGGCACTATTTCAGTGAGTGTGGGCCAGGCTTGCAGAGGGGCGGTCCTTCCACAGACCTAATACATTTGTAGTAACCAGGTAGACTGCAGCTGTGCAGGAAAAGCTCTGGTTTCTTCTAGTGGGGTGTTTCTATAAAATCTCACTTGGGTTATATCACAAATATCAAGGATCACTTCCTTCTATTAACATGCTTTCTGCCATCTGCTCTCTTCTTGTTGTGCTCTTAACACCTAGTAAGTAACATGTTTTCTTTAGTACTAATATTTCAATTTCCTACAATCATGACAGCTTTAGCTCTTTTCCCTACATAACAATATATTTTTCTGTTTCTTTAGGGTGGAGCTCTGGAGACTCAGTGACCCAGACAGCAGGCCCGGTCACTCTCCCAGAGAGGGCCCCTCTGTTCCTGAACTGCACTTACCAGACCACTTACTCGGCTGCATCCCTTCTCTGGTATGTCCAGTATTCCAATACAGCTCCTCAGCTCCTCCTCAGGAGCGCCACAGAAAACCAGCTGACAGAGGAACAAGGCTTCCAGGCCACTCTTGTCAAGAGTCAGCGCTCCTTCCACCTGCAGAAACCCTCACTCCAGCTGTCAGACTCTGCCACCTACTACTGCGCTGTGGGGACACAGTGAGGAGAGCTGCAGGGGGAGCAGAGCAAAAACCCTGAGGGTGCTGGAGGCTGAGGGAGAAGCCCTGGCAGGGGACGGTTGTGTCCCTCCCTTCTGTGTGAGTGGTAACTCAGTTTTCCCAAGAACATGAGTTAGTCTCAGGTCAAATTCCAAGAACCCTCAGAAGTCATGAGCTATGCTGATGTAGGAAGGGCTGGATGTAAAATCAAAGAGAACAGTTTTGCTCCCCAGAAGTACCCGTGCTCAGCCTGAAAGGTTTCTTTCTCTTTCAGACTCAGGACACTCTCACTGCTGGCATTTCCTGAGAGTGCTCATGAGTAATTTTTCTATACCAGTCTTTTAGATGCTATTTAAAATCTCCTGGAATATTAGTTTCTTCATGCAAACACTTAATAATCAAGCAAATGAAACTGAACCTGTGTTATTATTCTGCTTCAGTCTCCACAGCTGAGTCAGGCTCTGCCTGTCCTCAGGCCCTGCTGCAGGACATCACACACAGCTCCACCCCAGCCCTGTGCTTCACACAGCTGCTCAGGAGACAGGGCTGCAGAGGATCCTCAGGACCAAGGGTGGGGTCAGTTCCCTGCCTGGTCCTCATAGGACTACAGAAGTGATGGGAGGCAGCCTGGTCGGGACAGGCCATGTCCAGTGAGTCCTCCCTCTTCATGTCCAGTTTCTTCTGCTATCACCCCAGCCTGATGACCCCAATCACATGGTGTAGCTGCTCACCTGAGGTTGGGCTTTAGTTCTTTAATAATTCACGTCAAACAGTAGAAACGAGGCCAAGATTTGGACCACATGATTTACTTAAGCAAATAGTAGTTTACATTAACATATATCAACATGCTCAGGGGTCAGCTCCTGCACTGGCCTCTCCCAAGATGTCCAAGAGGAAGGTCAGCTCAGTGGAAAGAGAGATAGACAAGGTATCCAAGAGGAGATCAGCAAGGTTGTTGGCTGAATCTCCCCTGGCCAATATGGAAAGAAAGTCAAACAGGCCGCGGGAAAGGATACATCTTCCTACAAAAGAGAGCAAGCAGAGGGAAAAGGGCGCAAGGGGAAAACAGGCTGAAGTGGGCAATCAGGGAACCACAGAAGATTTACCTGCACAAAACAGGGAAACAAAAGTGAGGAGCGGGCAGCCTCTGAGGAAGCAGAAGAGAAATAGATCAAGTCTGATTAGTCACACACCTCGTCTCACCAGTGGTCCTTCTTGTGCAATCCAGAGGAATATTCTTATCAAGTATTTTGGTAATGCAACTTCATTAGTAGCTCTAGAAACATGTTTAAAGGAGGGAGTCCCGCCGCATTGCACTGTTTAAGTGTAGGTGATTGTTTAGAGGTGACATCATTCCCTGGATGTTCACTTTTTGCTACAACCAGAAGATGGTGGGATGTTGACTATGGCGAGCTCTGACTGTGCTGAGTGCCGGCTGCAAACTGCACAGCGGGGTCAGTTCATACCCTGCAGTGCAAAGCACACTGGGTGGCGATTTGAATCAAAGTCATCGTTTACTGTGTCTTGTATACATTAAATGACTTCTATTCACATAGTAAAATTGTTTCCTGCAGAAAATGACTTCCTGACTGTTCCCTGGTAGAATTCTGTGCACTCTAACATCTTTGGTCATGGTGGCCCAGTTTGCCCCATTGTGTTAATGCACCGTGAAAGAACAAAAGTGTGAGTGTGTAGTATATATAATATGAAATTGTGAATCAGTGGGACTCAAGAAACACTTTATGACCATTTGAAGATACTGATATTCCTTTCACAGAAAATTTGCCTCCAGATTTGAAGCTGGACACTCACTGGAATAACTGAAAAAGAAACAAACAACACATGGCTTTTTAGATTTTTGCTATGTGTGTTAAGAATTGTGTGCAAAGTGAAATGTCCAATGATATGCCATATGAAAGAAACACGTATAACTAAAAAAGAAATTTATAGCCTGAAAATAAAAGGATGGAAAACAATACCTCATGCAACAGAAACCCAGACAGAAGCAGGAATACTGGTCCTGTTTGCAAACAATGAGAACTTCAAACCAAGAATGATCAAAAGATAAAGTATGTCACCACATACTTGTTAAGGGAAAACTTGAAGAAGACATAACAATCACAAAAATGCATGAAACAAACCCATGAGCACACAACTATATGTTACTAATAGACATAAAACAATTACTAATAGACATCAAATAAGCAATAATACATTTTAATGGGAGACCTTACATACCCCATTGTCACAAAGACATAGATCAACTAGACCAAAAAATCAGCAAAAAAGTCACCTGAACCATACCTATGAACAAAAGAATGCAGTAGATAGTCTCAAAGTGTTCCACCTAACTTCATCAGAATACACATTCTTCTCAGCTGCACATGTGACATTCTATAAAAGAGACCATATAATAGCCCACAGAACATGCTTGAGTAAATGGAAAGGAATTGAAATTATCTCATGCCTATTATCTGGTCATAACACAATGAAATTGGACATTAATGGCAAAAGAAACTCCAAAAACGTCATAAGCACATGGAAATTGAATAACACCCTTCTAAACAATGAGTGGGTCCCAGATGAAATAAAGGATGAAATTAAAAAAACCTACAACTAAATCAGGATAGAGATACAACATAAAGGGGACTTACGAGATGCAATGAAAACAGTCTGAAAAGGGAAATTTATAGCGATGAATTACCACATCAGGAAAACAGAATAAGCACAAATAAACATCCTAATATTACACCTCAAGCATCTAGTAAAAGAAGAACAGGACAGATCCAAAGCCTATTCAAGGGAAGAAATTATAAATGTCAAACTAGAAACTAACACAACGGAGACCAAGGAAACTATGCAAAGAATTAATGAATTGCAGAGTAGGCTCTTTGAAAGAATAAATAAAATTGATGAATGCATAGCCAACTTTATCAAAAAAGGAAACAAAATACTCAAATTCATGCATCAAGGATTGAAAAGGGTAAAATCACTAAGATCCTGTGGAAATTCAGAAGATCATCAATGTCTACTTTGAAAATCTTACTCCCATAAGATGAAAAACACAGAGGAAATAGGCAGAATCCTAGATACAAATGAACTGCCATGTTTGGATCAAGAAGAAATAAAAATTATGTATAACTCAGCATCAGTAAATAAAGTGGAGAACATAATTAAAAACTTACCAACAAGGAAAAGCCCAGGTCCTGATGTAGTCACAGCTGAATTCTACAAGAAATTTAGTGAAGACTTAATGCCAATACTCCTCAAATTCTTTAATGAAATTCAAAGGGAAGCAATCCTCCCTATTTCACTCCTAGAGGCATGTATTATCCTGATACCAAAACCAGGGAAAGACCTAACCAAAACAGGACAATCTCCCTCATGAACATAGATGCAAAAACCCTCCACACAATAGAAGCAAACAGAATGCAGCAAATCATCAAGAAGATTATACACCATGACCAAGTGGGATTCATCCCAGGAATTCAGGGATGGTTCAACATATGCAAATCAACATATGTAATGCATCATATCAACACAACCAAAGACAGAAATTCCATAATCATTTCAATACATCCTGAAAAAACTTTTGATAAAGTCTAGGACTCATATGATTTTTTAAAAATCTAGAGAAAATCAAAATAGATGGTCTTTACCGTAATCTGCTAAAAGCCATCTATGTCAAACAAGCAGCCAACATTACACTAAATGGAAAAAGCTGAAGGCTTTTACTCTAAAATCAGGAAGAGGGCAATGACATCCATTATTACCACTTTTATTAATATAGTTCTGAAAACTTGAGTCAGAAAAATAGGACAAGGAGAGAAATAAGTGGAATAAAGATAGGAAAGGAACAAGCTAAACTATCATAATTCACAGGTGACATGATACTCTACCTAGAAGACACAAACATTCCAACAAAAGACTCCTAAATTTAATAAGCAAATTCAGTAGCAAAGCTGGATACAAAGTCAACAATCAAAAATCAATAGCCTTCCTGTACACAAACAACAAACTCACTGAGAAATTGAAAAACTAAACACTTCATAATAACATGCCTAAAAAAGAAATATTTAGGAATAAATACAATAAAGAGAGTAAAGGATCTATATATTCAAAATTGCAGTGTTTTGAAAAAGTAGATTAACGTGGATATCAGAAAATGGAACCATATCATGTGCTCAGGGATAAGAAGGATCAACTTACTGAAAATGGCCACACTCTCAGAACTGTTATACAGATTTAATGCAATCCTGATCAAACTGCCAGTAACATGCCTCACAGAACCGTACAAAACAGCCATAAAATTCATCTGGAAGAAAACTAGAATAGCAAAGACAATCTTGGAGAAAAAAGGTAAGGCGGGAGGCGTCACATCCCTGACATGAAATTGTACTACAAAGCTACTGTGATAAAATCAGCATGGTACTGGCAATGGGACATGCCACTGAGAAAGAGTGGAACAGATTAGAAGATGCAGACACAACAATGAACACACTCAGCCACCTTATTTTTGAGTAAGGGTCTAAACATGTTCACTGAAAGACAGAAGCCTCTTTAATAAAAGGTGCTGGACCCATGTCTATCACCATGTACTAAACTAAAGTCAGAATGGATCAAGGATCTCAATGTTAAAAAAAAACACTACATTTACTGGGAAAAAAAGTACATCTTGAAGACATAGGAGTAGGGAGACACCTCATGAACAAAACCCAAACAGCATGAGGAATTCTTCACAGAATCAGCAACTGGATTGTTATCTGATTAAAAAGCTTTTACACAACAAAAGAAACCACAAATAGAATGAAAAGACAACCCACAGAGTGGGAAAAGTCTCTCAAAGGGCTTCTGCCTAGAACATTTAAAGAATTGAATAAAAATCAGACCCCCCAAAATTCAAAGACTCAAGTCAAAAATGGGCTGCTGACATGAGCACACAATTCTCAAAAGCAGAAACACAAATATCAAATAAAATATGTAAAAACATTTACCATTACTGGTCATTTGAGAGATGTGAATTAAACCAACACTTGGGTTTTATCTCACCTCAGTGAGAATGACTATAATTAAGAAATCAATCAATAACTAATACTGGAGGGGCTGTGAGGCAAAAGGAATCATTTTCCATTGTTGATGGGAGTGTAGTCTGGGGCAGCCACTGTGGAGATCCATATTGAAAATTCTCCGAAGACTAGGATTGGAAGCCCCATTCAATCCAGCTATCCCCCTCCTGGGTATTTTCCCCAAAGAACTGAAAAGTTCATATCACAGTGATCTATGTGTACCCATGTTCATAGCCTCACAATTTGTGACAGCTAAATCCTGGAAACAAGCAAGATTGCCATAACTGCAGAGTGGATGAAAAAGATGTGGCATTTTTATACAATGGAATATTACCCAGCTATAAAAAAGGATGACCTTGAGGCATTCATAGGCAAATGGAGACAACTTGAGACTATCCTCATTAGAGAAATAAATAAAAATCATATTTATAAATATCATATTGTGTCTCTAGTATAAAAAGTAAATAACTACAAGAGTAATAAAACCAAAATGTGTAATTGCTATTGTAAAAAAGAGAGGAAAAGAAAGTACTCTAAGGGATATAACTGCATGTATGTTTGAGTGTGTAAAATAGATGACCATATTGCTGAATCTTTGTTGGATCTTTGAGCAGAACTGTTTATAGTCTGACTGTTTGAATATTTACTATGTATCCTTTAACTTTGTAACTTGAACAACTATATCCAGGATGACAGTAGGTAATTTATAAATTACTGATTTCTTAGTGGGGCTTTTTCTCATTCTCTTTTTTTCTTTCTTTCTTTTAGAATTCTGTATTGTTGCTACCTTTTTTCTGTTTAAATAAAATTTTTAAAATGTATAATTGCTATTATAAAAAAAGAGGAAATAGGAAGCGCTATAAAAGATATAGCTGCATGTATGTTTAGCTGTGTGGGATGGATGACCTTCTTTCTAGGTTCTTGTGTGATTATTGAACAGATCTGTTTGCACTCTCACTGCTTTAGTGTCCACTTTGTGGGCTTTAGTTCTGTAACTTGCATAACTATTTCTAAAAGAACAATATGTAATGTATCAACTAGTGATTTACTGTTTATCTTCTTTTCTTGAAATTCTGTAATATTTCTACCATTTTCCTGTTTTTTTGCTTTAAATAAAAAAAATTAAAAAAAAGAAATGAAAAGTTCATATTACAGTGATATATGTTCACCCATGTTCATAGCAGCACAATTTGTAATAGCTAAATCCTGGAAGCAAGCAAGATGCCCATCAACTGCAGAGTGGATGAAAAAGATGTGGCATTTTTATGCAATGGAATATTACTCAGCTATAAAAAAGGATGATTTTGAGACCTTCATAGGTAAATGGAGACAACTTGAGACTATTATAATTAGTGAAATAAATAAGAATCATATTTATAAATATCACATTGTGTCTCCAGTGTAAAAAGTGATAATAACTATGAGAGTAATAAAACCAAAATGTGTAATTGCTATTGTAAAAGAGAGAAAAAGAAAGTGCTCTAAGGGATATAACTGCATGTATGTTTGAGTATGTAAAATAGATGACTATATTGCTGAATCTTTGTTGGATCTTTGAGCAGAACTGTTTGCAGTCTCACTGTTTCAATGTCTACTATGTATCCTTTAACTTTGTAACTTGAACAACTACATACAAGATGACAATACATACTTTATAAACTAGTGGTTTCTTAGTGGGGTTTTTTCTCTTTTTCCATTTTTCTTTCTTTCTTTTAGAATTCTGTATTGTTTTTACCCTTTTTTCTGTTTTGCTTTTTTTCTTCTCTTTAAATAAAAATTTTAAAAAGTGAAAAAAAATAAGATGTATTTGTAAACCACATAGGAAATAAAATATCAGGAGTTAAGATTAGAGAAGAATTTATTATATAGAAAAAAATATTAAAAACATATAAGAATCCAAAGGCATTTCAAAGAGGAAATAAAAATGATCAATGAACATGTTCAACATCGACTTTTTAACAGCTGTTACAGAAAATTGGGGTAAAACACCATTGCTATTATTTCTCTCAGTTAGAACCAAACTCTGGTAACATGCATTTACAGTAATATAGGGAGAAGAGCCTGTCTGCTTTCCAAGGTGGATAAAAATAAGAACACAGTGAACAACCTATATAATCATGTAAGAGAACAGTTTACCTAAAATCGTTAAAAACATAGATCTAAAATTGCAGCCCCATCAATTCCTGATATCTGCATTTTAAACTTTCCAGCTAAATACAGTGGTGCCGACCTGTAATTTCAGCACTCAGGAGACTGAGATGGGAACATTGCCATGAGTTCAAGGCCAGCCTGGGCCACATGGTGAGTTCAAGGTCATCCTGAGTCTCATGAGTCACTTTTAAAAAACCAGCACAAATATTTATGTATGGGAACAGGGAGGCATTTTCCAGTATACTGTATTATTTTAAAATAATATAAATAATCGGTAGTGGATAGAAAAGCAGTATGTTCATACTATAAAAGTGTGGAGCATTTCAAGGAAATAAATGATTCCACAATGCTGTATTTTCTCCTTCAAAATGTAATGTTCAATGTAAAAAAATCTTGTAATGATACATACTGAATCTCAAAATATACATAAATATATTATTTAGGGCCAGGGATTTAGCTCAGTGGCACAGCGCCTGCCTGGCAAGTGCAAGGTCATGAGTTCAACCCAGTGCAACAACAACAACAACAAAAAACAGACCAAAACAAAACCATTCTATACTGTTTTGTTCTCCGTATCTGTAAGAACAGGAGCAACTATGTTATGCATTAAAAACTGGTGGTCAACTTAACACCTGCTGGATTACATCAGCATGGTGCTGAGTGTAGATGTTCCACCTGAGGAAATTTTCCAACATAAATAGAGACGTGGAAAAGGAGAAGCTATGCGTGAATGCATTAGTGTGTTGTGGCATTGAGGTTCTGTGGGTTCTCCTACATGTTGCTATTTGATCTGCTAGTTCTCTGGTCCTCTCATTGAGCATTGCTTCCTGGCTCTGGAGGGGAAGACAAGCAGGTCTGCAGGATGAACTCGTCATGCTGACTTCCTGGCATGTACTCGACTGTGCTTATCCTCGGAGGAGCTTGGGGTCTCTGTGTCACTGAGGATGGCTGAGTTGCTTTTCAGGACAGCCCTGGACTTTATTGTGAGTGTGACTTCTGGCCCCAGTGTACAACATCCAACCTGTCAGCACAGCTCCTTGACCCTGCTGGCATAGACTTTCTGGATTCCTCCCTTGACATTTGGGCCTTCCCAGCATGGATCCATAAAAGAGACTTGCGTAAGTCCTTCTTGTGGGCACTAGACCTCTAGCTGGACTCATGGGAGACATTGTCGTGGGCTCTGGGTCTTCATCTGGACTCATGTGGGACATTGCTGTGGGATTCAGGCCCTTGGCTAAATATTGTATGTCTTTAGTGATGTGGACAGATTTCCTGCATTTTCTTGTGTTAACTCTATTTGACTATCATAAAACAATATTATAAACTCCATTCTAGTTGTTCTCCTGACAACCTTTGACTACAACAAACTACTGTATCATTTTTTGTTTTTCTTTCTGTTTTTTTTTTTTTTTTTGTATCAGGGATCGCACTCACAACCTTGCACTTGCCAGATAGGCGCTGTGCCACTGAGCTATAACCCGGCCATTATCTGCATCTGTAATGCTTGAGAAAAGGAGAAGTGCAGAGAGAGAGAGGTCTGAAAAGAACATTGTAGAATTAAACACCAATTTATTGCTTTATTCCTGGGTGCAAAGATGCCTGCTACATAATGTTCTCTACTTTTATATGTGACAGATATGTGATATGCTTAAAAATTGATATTGACATGAATATCAGCCTCAATAGTATTGTGATTTCCCTGAGTCCCCAGAATACAAAGTGGATCCTTGTTACCTTACAAAACAATCCCTGCACATCACATCAATGCCAAAAAATTCCAGGAGAACAATTCTTTAATTTATTTATGAACTTAAAAATTTCAGTACTGAGGAGGCTGATGCAGCAGAATCACTTAATCCCAGAAGTTTCAGGCCATTCCCGACAAAATAGAGAAAAACAAATAGAACAGGAACACACACACACATACACACACATACTGGAAGAGGACATAAATGTTGGCATAAAATACAGCTTAGAAATCCCTTCCCCAGTCTAAAATGCATGAAAAGAGACACAAAAATAGAACATAAAAAAAAAATCAAATCAATTTTCTCTTAGCATTAGATGAACCACACGAGATCAGTGTGTGAACTTTCTCTGGACTTCAAAGAGAGCTCTACTTTCTTTTCAAATAGTTTTAAAAGTTAGATCATGAATCTGGAATAGTACTTAGAGAGTAGTTTTCTGTGGAGTGAAAATTACAAGAATAAAACAGATGTCACAACCAAAATATGAGCCAATACCAAAGACTTAGAAGGCAGAATTGGGAAGACCTGGGACCACGTAGAACCAACATGCTTTTTGCTAAAATGACATGACTACTCCTTACTCTACCAAAAATGTGTAAACTCTTTCCACAAAGAGTGTACAGAGTCCTTGCCTAAATCTGCAGATGGTGGCCATGACTTTTTCTAGCTGAGGTGCACTGCCCTATAGATATCCTGTAGCTTCAGCATTGAGACACAGTGAGATACTAGATTATCTCCCATTAACTCGTCATATGTTACTACATGCAGGTTACTGGGAGGAGAGAAAACTATAGTTATTATGTACAAAATTATGCTCATTTTAAAGTGAAATGGGAAATCATCACTACTATTATCTTTGTTTACATACATGGGCACAATGATGTAGCCCCATCCTCTTTTCACTCCAAATAAACCCCCACCTCACTGGTGCACTTAACTTTCTGTAAAACAGACCCTTCAGTCAGGAGCAGTGGCAGACAGGAAGCCAGAAAACTGGGTAGAGAATTCTGTAAGCTCACTATGCTGTTTTTTGACAAAACAGATAGACGGAAACAAATGAAGGCAAATCCGCATTTCAAGATATTAAAAAAATATATATATATATATTTTTTGAACACCCATAGAAAATTTATACATTTTATTCTGAGAAACATGAAAATTAATGTCTGATTCTCATTAGGTTCTTTAGATATCAACAACAAAAAGGTATTTTAATGTGCTTAAAAATAAAGATTTGCTCTGTCTTCTATAAAATGAATTTATTTTAAACTGACCACACCATATACATTGGTGCCTACTCATATTTTCAACTACTTAGGTTATCCTGAGGAACATAGAGTTCAACAGAAAGGTCACTCAGTAATGTGGAAATTCCATTCAGAGACTGCAAAACTGCAAAAAATGTGCAACATTTCTCACACAACTCAAAATTCCTAACCCAGAGTCATCTCCTTTCAATTTTTTGGTAAATGTTTAATTTCTCTTTATAAGAAATAATAAATCACATTAGAAAGTAATAGGTTAGTCAACTTCTTCCTTCTTATCCTGAAGAATTACTTAAACACAAACAGGTCCTTTCCTCCCTTATTTCACTAAAACTAGAAATATCTGTTCCTCCTGCCAAAACTTGACCTTTTGATCTGTGATCATATTTCAGTTCTATTTGTCATCTCTGAATGCTGATTCATGGTTTTTTCCAAATCATGTAAATATTGTCCAAGCATTAAAAATCTCATCTAGCTCACACGATATATTTTTCTTCCCCTTTAAATAATCCAAACATCCCAAAATATAATGCAAATTTTTATTTTGTCTCATCTTTCTGCCTCATTCAAGTGCAGCTTATCTTCTGCTGAAAAGAGCAATCTTGATCCTTGTGTTGTTAAAGATCAGTGCTGAAAAAGCGACCTTTCTTATACTTTCCTTGGCTTTTGCTCTGTGATCATCCATCTCTTCTTAAAACCCCTTTTCTGAGACCCTGATCCACTTCAGAATTGCTGCTTCACCTTCTGCTTGTGCTCTGAGGGCCCTTTAGTAGCTCCTCCACCTACTGTCCCTGCGTGTTTTGCTCTTGTAAAGAGTGTCTGCAGTCCCTGCTCTCCTTTGAATTTGCTCAGAGCCTCTGCCTTGGTCAGCTCTCACCTTCTCTTTTATAATAGCCCTTCATACATTCAGTTGAGGAACTGAGTTTGGACTGGGAAAGTATTAGGTCCTGAAACTCGTGTGTCCTTGGGCATATTATCTCTATAAATAGTTCAGTATCCGGGCCTTAAGTAAGGAAAATGAATATTCCAAAAGGCCACAGTGAAAAACTTGCAATTCTCAGCCCTGGCCAATACCACGGTTTCTCAATTCATATCAGTGGGACCAAGTCTAGTTTTCTCACTGTGATACTAGACAAATTGCATTGTTTCTTCCATTCTTCAGTTTTTTTATTTTTAAGTGAGAATGATAATATTATTAACCTCATATGACTTAATGATGTTATTCTGTTCATGAGAGAAAATACCCTCTCAAAAAGCAGACCCTTGTGAACATTTTCACCAGACTTAACTAAGAAAATCTAGCACAAAAACCTTGAGGCTCAGCTTGTTTCTGTACTTTACCACCAGGGGGCAGTGTCTTCCCACATGGAAATGTCTGTTCCATCTTAGGGGCTTCTTTCTGCCTGCTGGCACACTGAGGGCACAGTCTGAGCAGGACAGACAGCAGATTACTGGTGACAGAGTAAGTGCTGTCATTGTTAAGACAGCATCTC
>PVLA01012120.1:0-47168 GCA_004027455.1 Hydrochoerus hydrochaeris
ATGATAGTGTGGAAGATGGTAGTGGTCATGCTGGTGATGGGGGTCATGGTAGTGACAGTGGTGTGGATGGGGATTGTGGCAATGATGATCATGGTGGTGATGGTGCTGAGGATGGTTCTGATGGTGATGGTGATGATGATGGCAAGGAAAGGTGTGGTGACAGTCATTCAGTCATGATGTTGGTGATGTTGGTGTGATGAGGGTAATGAGGCTAATGTGGTTGTCTGATAGTAGATATCACAATATGCAGTAGAGTAGAACTCAACAAGGTGCTAGTAAGTTGACAAGAGAAAAGTGAGGCTATAGGAGATGTTCTCCAGGGAGTGGGTGAATCCTCTTTGATACAAGATGATGCAGCAGACCTCTAAATGTTCCTCAGCTGTACTGAAGCTGGTGGCAAGATTGCTCTTTCTGAATATGAACCGTGACCCCAGGAGGTCCCAGACATGATTTTGGACCTTATCTCCTCTGTGGCATAGGCCCATTTTAAGATTTCCAATCTGTCATAACCTCATACTTTAATTAATGTGGAAAGAGACGTGATCACATCTCACCCTGAAGGAAGAAAGGGTGTAGACAGGCACCTGGGCCAGATACTTACACTGTTGTGCCTTAGCAAGAAACACCTCCCAAACAGGCAAAGGTAGAAAGAGGGACTCCAGTAAGTGACTCCATCAGATCAGGGCTCTGGATTTCATGGGATGCCGGAGTCAGCTGCCATTCCCCTGTGCTTGTCTTTCAGTCTTCTGGTTGTACATATTGAGGAGAAAGTGTGTTTTGTTTTGTTTTGTTTTGTTTTGTTTTGTTTTGTTTTGTTTTGTTTTGTTTTGTTGTGGTTGGTGTGTCTCTGACCCTGAGCACTGGCTGTTTTCCCTTTTCTAACAAGCAGAGAACAGCTTCTGCCATGGAGCCCTGCAAGGGCAGTCTCTCTCTCACCAGCGAGTATTAATTACATCGATCGTGTCCATCGTGTTTGTTCTGTGCTGCTTAAAGTTTCTGGAAATGGATGCTGATTTTCCTATCAGAGTCAAGATGTAAAGTTTCTTTAATAAGTAGATTTATTTAGATGCCCAACATAAGTTGCCTTAAAATACAAATGATTATGCAGCTGCATGCCTATGGAAGTGGCACAGGAAGGGTTCTTGACAGATTTGTAGAGGACCCCGGAGGAGGCGGGCCAAGGGAGTGGCTTCATGGCAGCATCAAAGTCTGGAGTTATTTGGGGCCACACAAGCTCCTCCTAGTCATCTCCTGTAACAGAATTAGGACATTGCCCTTCCTTGTGCCTAACATGGGCTATATGACTCCACACCACCACAGGAAGACACCATTTAGTGTCAGGAAAGTTGGCTTTATTTGTAGGGTCCTGAGAACAGCGTAACTGATCATATTTCTGTTTTTTACTGGGCTTCCTAGGAAGACCAGGTCCAGTTTCAAATAGAACCTTCAGTCCCCACAGTCTGTATACTCACTAATGATGAGACTGTTTCCTCGAACTGTGAGATTAGGGCAACTCTGCCACTGGGGATACTTTAACCTGATTAAGGTAAAGAGGCAACAAGCATGGCCGGAAGCCAGCTTTGTTCCCCAGGCTCGGCCTGGGTGATGTCATGGTTGTTCTGAGCGCTAATTCCTATTATTTGGTGGTGCTCATCTCTCAGGCCTCTATTTAAGACACAACATAGATTTCTCCAAGGCACATATTTGCATCCTGTGTGGGCCGAGGTGCCTGGCTTCATTCTCTCTATAAACCCACGCCATCTCCTGGGTATTTTTAAATGCATGTCTTGGGAGCCGACTTCTCTGTTGTGTGCAGGCTTATCATGGAGCTAGAGAGTTGCCATGTGGGTTTGCGAGGGCTGAGGGCAGGGACGCACGCAGGCGGCAGGAACTCACCTGGAGGGAACTTGGTCAGCCGGAGGACAGCTCCTCAGCAGGGCAGAGCCCCGTTCCCAAAGGCTGTTAGTGTGGCTTCCGGTAGAGCCAGCAGGTGGAGGTGGACCACAGGGCAGGATCAAAGGATAGATCTGAGGCCAGGTAAGGAGAATGACCCAGACAGGGGAAAAGCAGTTTGTCAAGTAGAAGAGTGGGACAAAGACAGTGGGGCTGGGGGCCTTTGTTGAGTCCTGCTTCAGTGAGGGCCTTTAGGATCTTCAGGGGTACCCCAGGGACTGCTTGGAGTTGAGGGACACACTGAACCATCTGGGCTAAGGCTGCACCTCTTTCCTCTCCAGTCTGATTTATTCATTTGATCAGGTGCTGTGTGGGTGAGTGTGAAGCCCTAACTTAGCAGCTGAAACCCTTATAATGGTCCTGACTTTGGTATGACAGTAAACTGAAGCCCAGGCAGAGACCCAAGAGCTGTGATCCCCTATCCTCTTGCTGTGACCTCAGGAGTTGGTACCAACTTCCACCCGGCCAGAAACCTGAGAAGACACGCTCTCTGCCATTCTCTTTGTCCCTACCCTGGCAAACCCTGCCCTGGAGGAAGTCTCAAACCCATCTGCCTCTCATCGCCTCCAGCCACTGATGCCAAGGACCAAACCCCACCCCCACCCCCGTCTCCCCCTGGATGAAAGCAGCTGCATCCTGACCCCTCCCCACTCCCTCTGTTAGGCCCTTCTAATTGGGCTTCTGCTGGGTAATTGGAGTGATTCTTTTAAGCCTCAAATCTCATTTATGCCAGTAACTCCCCCACCCCCATGTTCCCATCTTGCTTAAAATTTCTCAGTAGTCACCCAGGGCTTATAAAAAGAAAAACAACAAACAGCCAAAATAAACTTGATCCTCAAAATAAGAAAAAATACCAAATTTCTCCCTGCCTGACCTGGTCCTGCCCTAACCCATGGGCTTCATGGTTCCAACCTCAGGTCCTTGATGCATGCTCTGACCTGCATAGAGCTCCACCCCATGAGCTCTACCCCTGCCATATGCTCAAAAAGTCTCAACCTGACTGCGTCCTGTTCACCTGCCTCTCTTAGCACAAGTGTTGCTTCCTCAGGAAGGTCCTGACATGGCTTCCTGTCAGAGCTCCCTGGCCCCCTTGGGCTCATTTTCAGGTGACACATACCCATTGCCAGGGGCTCAGCTGAGTGCTATGTGGGGCCCTCTCTCATCCACTGGTGTGAGCTCTCCAAAGCCAAGCTGGCCTGTCCTCTCAGCCCTGTGTGCCCATCTTCAGCCTGGTGTCTTCCAAGCTGCTTTCTGTGTGTGCAGGGTGGACAGGGCTCAGGTGCTGTGGGACCACGTGGCATGCAGAGAAGGGGCTCCTAGTCTGAGGTCCAAGCAGGCTGTGTTGTCTGCTTCTTCTCCTGCACTGGGTCGCTGGGCATCCTGGAGGGGCATGCCTTAGTTTTGGGTTCCTAGGAAAGGAACTGCATTTCTCTCACTGCCTCCTGTTCCCTGGAAGGGAATCTGGTGCTAATGCCAACAATGGACATTTAGCCAGTCAGGTGCTTTGTCCACTCTGCCAGAGCCCAGCCATCGTGAGCCACCAAAGATACCCTGTAGGCCAGCAGAGAGTGCGGGTGGCTTGGTGCGGGCCGGAGAGCACACCACTGCCCTGTGGTGGTGCATCTCAAGGTGGGCTCAGGACATGGGCTGGACAATTCTAGAAGGGATGCAGGAAGTGAAGGCCAGATTTTGAATCACACTCTGGGAGGAGTGGGGCTCCCATCAAAGGGCCCCCTAGGGAATCCCTGCTCAGTGGTGGCAGAACTGACTGGGGTTGGGGCTGCAATGGAAAGCAGGGTGCCCCTAGGCAGTGGGGAGTCATCTGCGTGGCTTCTCCACGGCTCCCCTGTGCTCTGGAGACCTGCCCTCTCCTGTGGCCCCTCCTTAGATAGTCAGCGGGCACCTTCTCGCTTTGCTGTTTCCTCTCAGGTGCTTTTCCCTCTATCTCTGCATCCTGGTAGGTTAGAGCCCTTTGTCTGAGATACAACTTGCAATAATTTTTTCTTGGTTTGGTGCTAGCATAGTGACTTTGCTGAGAGTGATTTTTGTCATATTTGTTTCCATGTAGGAGACTTATCAAAGTTTTCTCTTTTTTCTAATGACATCTGGGTTTCATGTCATAGTTAGAACTTCCCCACTTTACGAGTATTTTTAAAATGTTTCCTTTCACTCTTTTTATGTCTTCACTTTTTATACTTAAA
Organism: Hydrochoerus hydrochaeris; assembly: GCA_004027455.1. NCBI lineage: Eukaryota > Metazoa > Chordata > Mammalia > Rodentia > Hydrochaeridae > Hydrochoerus > Hydrochoerus hydrochaeris. The sequence continues at coordinate 4,155 of PVLA01012120.1, forward strand.
GCTCTGTTCAGTCTGGAATTTATTTCGATATAAAATGTGGGAGGTTGATCTGACCTACTTTTATTCCAGATTGCCACCAATTGTCCTAACCCTATTTATTGAATAACATGATTTCCTCTGATTTTTATTGTCCCCTTTTATAGCTTTATTAAATTTCCATATGTTTTGGGTGTGTTTTTAAGATCTTCATTTTGACTCACTGAAATCTGTCTCTTCTGGGAGAACAGCCACATTGTTTTAATTATTATCACTGTGCTATATGTTTTAATAATAGACATGTCTGTGCCCATTGTTGCTTATTTCATTTTCAGTCTTTTCCTACTTCTTCTTGCTTTTCACATAATTGGATCTTGTTTACTGTGCATCTTTTAAATCTTTGTAACTTTTGTGGGATTTCAGGCTTATGAGAATTACTGAATTTTAATACTTGAAAGATGCTTCAACAGTCTTCTAACTCGCTGTTCAGAGAATGTAGTGACTTTGTCACAGTGATGCTGTGCATTTGGAGTAATGATAAACCCCAGAATCCCACAACCCCACCCCATTTCCATCTCCTCACCAAGAGCTTTTAACTGTTTTATCTTTAACACAAGTGCTCACAGATGCTCTGGGGGTTCATTGTGACCCTTTGACAAGTGTGTCATCTTGAATCCAAAGGCCTATGCCTCTGCTGAGTTCGTTTGAGTCTTCGAGTCAGGGTAGCCCCTTGGTTGTAGGGCAGAGCTGAGGGATTCAATCCGTCCTCCCATTTTTTTGTGAGCCTTCGGCAGTGGCCCCACCAAAGCCAAACTCATTTCTCGATTTTGATGACCAGCATCAGAAGTGAGTTATTCTAGAAGAATAGGCCTAGCAGCCCTGTGGGAAGATCTTACACATCCCCTGGGCACAGTGCTTAGCAAGAAAGCGAGAAGTGCAAATCCAGTCCAAGGCAGAAAGGCTTTACAAGCACTAGCCCAGCGGTGGTACTGGCAATAAATAGAATTGGCGACAATCCAGAAGGTTGCCCAAGGCTCCACTCTGGAGGTGTCCTTGTTGATACTCACTCTGGCTTAGCATCAACCTCTAAATAGCATTGGGCCGATTTCCCAGGGAGGGTTTGGACTGTGTTTTGCCTGAGGTCTGTGGTCAGGGCATGAGTGACCTCAGAGGAGGAGGAAGGTGGAGAGTAATGGATGCTGCTGCAGGCAATGTCAGCAGCTAATGTTTTTGGATGCCATGCTTGACCCTGTTCTGTGCATGCTCCTTGAATTAAACCTTTAGTCTGAAGCTAATGGTGTTGTTTTATCCTCATGCTACAGATGAGGAAACTGAGCCCTCTGCAAAGGCAGGGTCAGCAGAAGGACCCAGAGCCATTGTATATCTTCAGGGCTATGCTTCCTCTCTTTGTTTCTTTCCTCTCATTGCTGAGAAAAAAATATCTGATACTCAAAGTTAAAGGGAGAAAGGTTTATATATCTCACAGTCTACAGAGGTTTCAGCCCATCATTGGCTGGCTTCAAGGCAGGGTGGCACAGCAGACAGGCTTTGCAGAGGGGAAACTGTTCGTGGTGGGCAAAAAGTATCAAGGCAAGAAGGGACAACCACAGCTCTACCTATTTCCTACATCTTATCCAGGCTACTTAGAGTGGGTAGTGCTCACATCCTTAATCCCAGTGCCCTCGATCCTAGCATTGCACACGAATGAACTCCAGTGTCACACACCCTCGATCCAGTCACCTCTAAAAAGCCCCACCTATGACCTCATGAGGCTTTGGTGGGACATCTACACATAAGCCATAACACCTCCCCTTTATGCAGTCCTGTGGTCAGAATTGAAATCACAATCTTGGTTAAGGTCTCAGTTCTGTCCTTTACAACCTTTGGCAGCTTACTAATCTTCAAGTCTGTATCTTTCCCTTTTGAAGTCAGACAATGAAATTTGGTTTATAGTGTGTGAAGATTAAGTGAGAAAATGCACAGCTTTTAGAAGGTTGCCCAGCACAGTGTAAATAGTAAAAAAGAGTAATGGTTTTTATCGACCTGGCTAATGTTTCTAAGCCTTAGTTTTCTCATTCGTATCATGAAGGCATTGTTTTGCATCCTGAATGGTTATACAGGTGCGAGTTGGCTTAGTTCAAGGATTTGGAGGGTCCTGTCTCCACTGTTGCCATTTGCATGATTTTGCATCTATAATTTAGCTTTCATGTGCCCCAGGTGCTTCCTTTATAAAGTGGGGAGTCCACACAGGAGCTGACTCAGAGTTTTTGAAGGTCAGTGGAAGATGTGCTTGACCCGTGTCAGGTGTGGCAATGGTGCCCTCTTCCCCCGGTTTACTGTTATTCACAGGGACATGCTTGACTGCAGTACATGATCAATCCGATCCCCCTTCCTTCCCTTTGTTATGGGAGTCTCTGAAAACACTTACTGGACTTGGAGTTGATTCAAGGAATCATTGGCCAGTTTTAGGCTAGTGTCTTTCACGTGGGGCAAATTCTCTGGTCTCTATGACATTGAGAGGGGCTGACTGACTTGATGTTGGAATTGCAAGGGAGCCCCATGTGCTAATCAGTTCTCTTTCATAACAAACTATGCAACAATTTAGAGTTTGAAGGCAGCATTCCTTTATTAGCTTACAATTTTGTGTGTGGACATAAAGGCTGGGCTCAGCCGATGGTTCTTCAGACCCTGGCTCCGTATTCAGCTGAGGTTCTGTGTAGTGCTGGCTAAGTTGGGTCTCTCTCCCGTGTGACGGGACCTCAGCTATGATACCCAGATGATGCAAATCTGTTTCACATAATCTTTATGCTGGGTTTCTTCCCGTGGTGGAAGTAGGGCCCCAGGCCAAGGGAATGCACAAAGCCACTTTAGTCCTGGATTCCCCCATCTCCCCAGAAGTTTTGCTACTTGGTGGTGGCATGAGCCCAGCACCAGCCCAGCTTCAAAGGAAGAGGGAAGTCTTCTTCCTGGTGGGAAGTGCAGGATCCACTGCAGAGGAGCTTGGTCTGGGAGATGGAGCCACGTGGCCACAGCTGAAGTCTGCCACGCTGACCACACGGAGGCCGGTAGCCCTGTGTTTTGTGTCCTAGAAGGCATTGGTCCTCTAGCTGGACTCTGCAGAGACTCAGATCTCCTGTCCTTCTGTTGTGGGGCTGCCTGCCCTCCATTCTGTCATGATGAGAACAGATGAGTCCTGAGAAGATGGTCCTTTAGGTAAATGGCTCCACTGGGACACAGACCATCAGAAAGAACATGGGTTTGGCTCCCTTTTCTCTGCCTTGTCACAGACTTGTCAAATATACACATGCAAGTGAGTGTGCTTGTCTTCCTTCTACAGCTATAAGCTCAGTGGAAATAGCACTTTCTATGACTTACGGTTATATCCTTAGTGCCTTATAGTTACCACAAATATGAGTAAGAAAGGAAGGAAGGAGGGAGGGGAGGGGCAGAGAGCAGTAAAGGAGGAGAGAGGGAAGGGAGATGTTAGGAAGTTAAGCAGCCATCTGAGTAAGGAGAGGCCCTGCAGGGAAGGGGGAGAGGAAGAGGCTGAGGATAGATGTTAGAAAAGGAGAGAGAGGAGAGAGACAGAGACAGAAAGACAGAGAGAGACAGAGAGACAGAGAGAGACAGAGTCAGAGAGAGAGAAAGAGAGAGAGACAGAGAGAGAGACAGAGTCAGAGAGAGAGAAAGAGACAGAGAGACAGAGAGTCAGAGAGAGGAGAGAGACAGAGGGAGACAGAGTCAGAGAGAGAGAGAGACAGAGTCAGAGAGGGAGAAAGAGACAGAGAGAGACAGAGAGAGACAGAGAGTCAGAGAGAGGAGAGAGACAGAGAGACAGAGTCAGGGAGAGAGAGAGAGACAGAGAGTCAGAGAGGGAGAAAGAGACAGAGAGAGACAGAGAGAAAGAGGAGAAATTGCGCTTCACTGAACTACAACCATAGCTTCATGGGAAGGCATTTGCCTTTCTGAATCCCCTGGTCTCATCTGGCTTGTTGTGAACTAAAACATAGACGGGTTGAGAAGAGCCCTCGTGGCTACTTGCTCTAGTCTTTATTCTCACTGCTGTGATGGAGAGCCTGGGAGACAGAGCAGTCTGCACAGGAGGAATGCCATGGGCCCTCGGGACACTACAGGGTCTTTGGGGGACCTGGAGGGGGAGCAGCAGCCCGATGCTCCTGGGGCTGGATGCACCGCAGCATCCCTGCCAGGTGTGGCTGCGAGCAGAGTGGCTGAACTTCCACAAATTTCAGGGAAAATGTGCTGTAAACTGCCTGCCAGCCAGATGCTCCACACACAGGCTCACCTCTGCCCTTGAGGGTGTTGACTTGTGTAGTGTCATTGCCAGTCATCCCTGCACCCAGGGGTGAGCGCTGCTCCCCTCCTGCATGCCTGTGTCACAGTATTTTTTCCTATTTGGGCATAAGTAGGTGTAGATTCTGTGGAAAAACTTAAAACCAAACCATTTGTGTTATAGTCTGTGTTTTTTAATTTCATGTTATGTTGTGAACATTATTTTGGTGACTGAGCATTTTTGGGATGGTATTTTCCTGTTATCTTTGGATATTTGAAGAAGAGTTAAGTGAAACCAGTTCTGTGCCCATTAGCTGTAGACCTTTCTGTAACCCCACGGATCTGGAAGGAGGGTAGACGCTGTCCTGGGTTACACGCAGGGGAAGCACTTCCGATGCTCTGGGCTACAAGCAGCAAGGGAAGGTCAGAGCGGGGCACCCGGGAGACCCTGGAGTGTTTTGATGGCAGCTGAAAGAAATGGCCTGCGGATGCCACCTCTAAGGTATTTGCAGCCCTGTGGGCACCAGGGATGCTCAGCCAGTCCGTGTCTCAGTCCTCCTGGGTCCCTGGAGTGGACAGCCAAGATGACCTGAGATGCATGGGGTCTCTCTTCCCTGGGGCTGAGCCGTCTGTCCCTGAGGGAAGGCCTGCTGTTTCCCCTCAGTGGCTGAGCAGGTGGGGTCCCATTGGCTCGCCCGTTCCACTCCAGGGCCTCGCTGGGATGCTCCTCACACCTAGGAAGAATGTGTGCATTCAGGCCCAGGGCACTTGTCCTGCAGCCAGCGCACTCAGAAGGACAGGCAGTGACTTGGAGAAAACTGAGGAGCAGCCCCTACCACGGCTCTGTCTTTGCCAGGCCCTGGGGCAGCTGCCCACGGAGAGCCCAAGCCAACGGCCTTTGAGCAGGGCCCAAGGCTGATGATGCCAGATCCGCTTTTGTGAACCTTGAAGACCAATGTGCTTCCTTCCTCAGCCTCGTTCCCACTTTACCCAAGCCATTCTCGGCGCTTGGGGACAGATCCAGCCCTGTGATGGAAAGTTTCTGGCTCCCTGGGTGGATGGAGATAGAATGCATTAGTGACAATTCAAAAGAATCTCAGGGTTGAACAAAGGCCGCTGTGGCTCTTGTCAGATCCTTGGGCAGAGTGCAACGAGAGGGGCTGAGTCAGAGAACGAGTCAAGACGTGATTGTCCTCTCAGTGGGGCTCAATGCGAGAAGTAGTGCCCCACTTAACAGGTCACAAAACTGAGGCTCAGGACTCAGAGTCCGTTCTCTCAGAAGACTCCCACAGGACCCTCTAACTGGGTCTTCCTAGAGCCTGTGCATAAGAACATGGAGACCTTCATGACTTCAGGGTCTTTGGTCTACTTGGTGCTGAGCATGGGAGCCCATCACGCCTCACTGATTGCTGTTGTCTTGGTCATTTTCTTGTCACTGGGGGAAAAGTTGCTACCTGCAACTCATAGGAGAGGTTTATTTTGATTCGTGTTTCCAGTCCATAGTCACCAGGCTGCAATATGGAAACTCCAGGGAAGAGGGGCAAGGTGGAAGAAACTGCTCGTGTCATGGCAGGGAGGAAGTAGAGAGCAGCGAGGATCTGGGAGGTAGGTGCACCCATCCGGGTCACCCCTCGTGAGCTGCCTCTCCCGAGCAGCCCCCATCTGCCTGCAGCGACTGAGCTCCACTCATGGCTCCCAGACCCTCTCGCCCTCTTGAGGCCCCCAGCTCCCCAGAAGCATGGGAGGCTCAGGTCAAGATGGAAACCACTGACGGACTGGGTTCCCTTGTTCTCATGTCTCACAGCGGTCACTAAGGGGGCTTTAGCAGCCAGAGGCTTCCGCAGACCTTCTCCGCCATCTCTTACCCATGGGGCCGCTAGCAAGTCACCCTGCCTCCCTCAGCCTCTGGTGGCCGTCACAGCTGTCAGTTTCTTAGGGGAACTATGACTTCAGCATGCATGGTGTTCTGCACAGTGAGAGAAGAGTACAGGAGAGTCAGAGGAGCACAGATAAAAAAGAAAGAGCAGGATACTTTAACAAAGAGATTAACAAAAAAATTCTAAGCTTTGACAGTATCAAGTTGTATGGGAAGCCTCTATGTGAGTTTCAGGTGTGGACTGGCACAGCCATGCGGGCGAGGCCTTTGGCAGTGCTGAGCAGAGAGCAAGCATGAGTGTTCTGATGCCCTGTGCCCATTTCTAGATAAGTAGAAGTGGACAAGGGGCAGGCTCCTGGGCGCTCATCACAATGATGTCACTGTGTGCCTCCATGAACAACTAAAACATGCGCACGAAACGCTCTGTGGTCCTCAGCAGCGGTCTAGATTTACGGTCCCGTCCCAGAGTGGTACATTCTTACTGTGGCACTCTTGGCTGACCTTAATTAAAGGCAATGAGCTAAATTCATGTGACTAAAAGACAAAGTGTTCTGAGTGTTACCCTGCTGATAAGCCCCCAGACCTCCATCAAAACGGTAATAAACCTATTGGGTCCGTGTGGTATGGAAAGGGTCTTGAGACAGAGAGGTAGAAGGAGGGAGGAGACAGAGGAAGAGAGACAGCCAGCAAGAATATGCGGAGCTCTAAATGTTAGGCTAGGAAGACACATGCCAAAGCCAGGATGTTTCCACACAGAAACACACACCAAATGAGAGCTTTAACAGCCTCCAGTTTCATGAATTTGGTATAATATTCCTTGCATTTTAATTTTTCATTATTCAGAAAAGTTAGAGAAACACTTTAAAAGAGAGATTTATTTAGAAGGGAGTGGGAAAGACGGGTTAGCTATGATTCCCATTTTAAAGTCAAAGTCCGGTTCATTTTTGTAAGACAATTTTCCTTTCTCTGGGGAGTGTTTCTTTTAGCACTTATGAATTGTGTGCAGTTTACCGGGTCCACAGAACTGTCCATGGTATTGGTTATTTGCTAGGCGTACAAATAAATCTTGAGTTAATGAGTTTGTCTTTGATGACATCATTTCTTGGTTTGATGGAAATTCAAACTGTCCATTCCCTGGTCCAGCTAATCTGCTGTTCTTCAAGCACCATGCTGTGGCTGCCCTGCTATGGCAAGCAGATTAGCAGTGCCCCGGAAATACAATGAGAAACATCACTTCTCTGAGATATTCCAATGTTTTGCTGATTCCAAAATCCCAAAGCCAAAATGGAGTCCAAAGGTAGGTGTGTGTGTGTGTGTGTGTGTGTGTGTGTGTGTGTGTGTGTGTGGTGTTTCTGGAATTTTGTGGAAAGAGGTGTCACTTCTTATGTTTCACAGGCCCAGAGTATTCCAAGAACAGCATAAACCTCTCAAACCCCATCAGAAGAGGACAGACAGCTAAGAACATTGCTACCATCTTCATTTGCACTCAGGTCCCCAAGGCCAGGGATATGGTTTGCAAGGGGCATGAGTGCTTATCGTGTTTTAAGAATTGAGCTGGACCAATACAGAATTCACTGGATTCAGGGCTAAGAGTTACAGGAAACAACATGGGCCCAGCTGGTGAGGCCACAAGTCACTGATTCTTAATGAATACACTGGTCAGACATCAGTGACTGGGAAAGTCCTGATACACCTTTTTATGCTATTAAAAGATCCTAGTTTTGCTGTCTCCAGTCTCCTGTATTTTAGGGTCCTTCTTAAATCGCCTTAGGGGCAGGGGTTTATATTTGGGCTGAAAAATGTATTTCTTTCCTTCCCTTCCTTACATTTGTTCCAAAAATATTTTACTGGTTAATATATGAATATGAATAAAAAGTCCTGAGAATGTTCTTGTTGCTGCCATGGGCAGTATTACTTTCACCATCTTCATTAGACAGGGATGTTTCCATACAGTATTAGCTTTTCCTCTGGTTGATTAGTTCTCCTCTCCTAAAGGCAGTCACTGTGCTGCTGCTGTTTTGTATTTCTTGGAGATAATGTTCAAGTCATTCATCATTTGTCCATGTGAGTGTCCACATATTTTACACTAGTAATGGTAATCAGTATATACTATTTTGGATATTTTCTTACTTTCCAATATTTATTCTAGATCTTTCCTCTTAGTCAGCACCTCTTAGTCTTTCTTAGTCTTTACGTGTTGCCTGATATTGTGTGAGATGCATAGTGAAATGTTTTCTCTGTTGGCAGATAATGCACTTGCTTCTAAGTGTTTGTCAACAGAACCAGCATCGCTGTGGATCGTCTTTTACTGTGTATGCACCCTTCTTTCCATGCTCTGGTTCATCTGCAGTGTCTCTTCTGATAATTGGGAGTGGCTGATGCTGGGTAACAGCTACAAGGTCATTCATTTTCCCAGGCTCTGTCCTTTTCCAGGCATTTGCATTTCTTTATTCTTTTAATGATGGACATTTTCAAGCCAGATATAAAACAGCTTCACCATCTGACTGACATAATAAAAATCTGGACGGTGAATTGTCATGCATTTCCATCTTTGTGCTTGCATTTGGTCAGAGCTCATCAGACACTCCAGGAGGCTCAGTAGCTGGCAGGGTTCAACTTACTCCTCTCAGCTTCCTTGCAAGTTTCAGAGTCAGTATTTTCATTTTTGTATCACTAATAAGGCAAGAGAGGTTCAGAGAGATGAAGTAAGTAGCACAAGCAAGGAACCCAGAGTTCTAATAAAGCAACACACTGCTTCTGCCTGCCTGACCCTTTGGGGTTAACACCTTGCTGGCGACCACCTGTCTGCCAGGCCCGGAGGACTCACCTTACTCTGAGAGTTTAGTTGCTAGGCAGGCTCCAGTAGCAGGAAAGATAGAACACAAGTAAATACAGCACATGAAGATTACACCAGCAACACTTTTTTAAAATAGATTTTTCTAGAGCAGTTTAGGGTTGCACAGAAACTGTCCAGAAAGTAAGAAGAGTTTCCGTGTACCACCCCCTGCCAGCGACTCCTATTCCGAGCATCTCGCATGCTGCAGGGCGTCTGTTTCAGCTGAGGCGTCTATACTGACACGTGATAACTGAAGTCCACGGTCCACATTAAGATTCACTGTTGGCAGTGTACGTCCTGGGGGCTGTGACAGACGCACTGTCATCTATCTGCCATGGATGTGTGATCCAGAGCAGTTTATCAGCCCTAAAATTCCCCTAAATTCTGCCTATTCGTCCTTTGTCCCCACCAAACCCCTGGCAACCATTGATCATTTTACTGATCACTATATATTTTTCCCAATAGGTAGTATAGTTTGAATCATATGGCATGTGGACTTTAGTGATATCCGTTTAATGTTCCTCCATGTCTTTGTGGCTTGAGAGTTCCTTTCTTTTTATGGATGATCCCAATGAAGGCACCAATTGGTCTCTTCATTTACCACAGAAGGGCATCTTGACTTGTTCCAGTTTGGGGTACACAGTCTTTTTATATTTGCAAAATGATTATCTTTTGTCTGTGACTCTCGCTGTCCCTGGAGCATCATGGGAATGGTCCTCGTGACCCTGAGGAGCTGGCCCCACCCTCCCAGCAACCCTGGCCCTGTCCCTGATTCTGCAGCCCCTGCAGCTTCTGCCTGTTCTCCCACAAGTTCATGGACTGTGTGCCAGCACCACTGTCCCTCTGTCCAGCAAACGCCTTCCCATCTCTTCCCTGTCCTGGTCTCAGCTGGAGACGCCCACGCCCCCCAGTGAGGTGTGATGGCCTTGTATCCTGTCTGACCACGCTGAGCTCCTGTTGCTGGCCCGCAGCTTCACACGCTGTTCTCATGTGTTACACAGCGCATCCTGGTGATGCTCCTACCACAGTGGCTTCCTGGTGGGACCCTGACACACTTCCATACACTGCTGGCTCGGAATCACCCTGCCCGGCTGCTTCCTACCTGTGGAGCAGAGCACAGGTGTCAGCATTGTCTCCTCCTCAGCACACGGGTCCAGGAGACAAGAGACTTTGATTTAAAAGCTCCTCTTTGCCTCACCTGTCCTGGCCTCTGAAGGGTGTTTGTGTGGATTCTGTTGTTCTCCATTCCTGAGGTGCAAATAACACCATAAATATTTTGGCTTCAAGCAGGTTCTGAAATTTACTGGCATGATTTCCATTTCCTTGTCCGTTCTGAGCACAAATGGCCTTATTTTGGTGTGGTGGATGTGCTACAGTTGGGGACAGTTTGCAGGTATTTTTATGAGGACATTTCATCACAGGATGACTTGCTCCTGAGTCATGGGTTTATTTTAAGTCCAAGTCTTTCGAAAGATCATTTAGGTTTCTCAAATCGAGTAGGTGTACCATCGTCTCACATTCTGTCTCCCCGCCCATTCTTGTTTTTAACAAAGGGAATTATTTTCGGGGAAAGCAGGTTCCAGTGATGTGCAGCCCCCAGGGAGGGGAGGATGCAGCAAGCAGGGAGGTTCTCGCCTCCGCAATGGGGGACAGTTGTGCCCCAGGTAGGAAGTGGAGAGGTGTTTAACCAAGGTCTTCTTTCCAATTAGGAAAATAAGGTATGTAGGGCAGAAATACTTTCAGATAAATGTAAGTAAGTCATTTTTACCGATCCTTGCTCTGGGTGAGATTGACGCTGCAGCATTTCCTTGTCGCTTGTGATTGCCGTCATTTTGAAAAGCAGGGTGGGCCTTGCTTGGATCATTCATTACCCTGCAAAGCTCCTGCCCGGAGAAGATGCTCAGTGTCAGTTACTGAGTCAATGAGAGTGAAGTGTAGATTTCAGAGCAGGATCTGGACAGCTCTCTGTTTAATTTTGTATCTTTTTTCATTTCATACCAGTAACTCCCCATTTTTAAAATTTTTCTGTGGAAACACACTTCTTGTAATAGCATAATATTACTTTGCGGTATGAAATGCCATGATAGAAAGCCCCTTATGGAAGCTTTCTTTGAAACCATTGCCCCTTACCCCTTTTCTTACCATCAATTTGAACAGTGCAGTTCTTGGGTTAAAGGGCCTGGCCATTTTTAAGCTTGCTGTGTATCTTTGGTAGGTATCCCTCCAGAGAAAGGGCAGCAGACTTCTCCATCGTCGGCAGTGAATTAAACAGTTTTTCTTATGGCGCCATGAAAGTGGCTCTGGGTGTGCTCTTACCAAGCTGGATTCCTGTTGCATCTGTTAAAAATATTTTCCCTAATTTCTTAGAGGCACCCTGAGTGGCATTCTAGTGTGTGTGTGTGTGTGTTTCTCCCCTCACCTTTGAGCTTGCATAATGCACAGATCCGACAGGACTGGGAGTGCAGGGAAAGTAAGACTTTATTTCTCAATTTTGCAAAAGTGGGTGGCAGCCTAACAGGTCGGCCGGCACACGGGGCAGTTATAGTGGGTGACTTATCCCAAAGCGCATCAGTCAGTTCCTCACTGGCTGAGTTTTGTGGGAGTACAACTTCCCAGATATCCTCTAGATTTGACCAGATATACCCTTAGCCTGCTTCTTCTGCCTTTTGTGAGTTTAAAGACAAATGATTAAACCACAAATGAGTAGCTTCTCAACTGCCAGTTCTTTTGCAATCAGACTTAGTATTATGGTTGATAATTGCGTCACTTGAGCAGTGTAGAAGTTTAACTGAGACACTCAGCAGGGAGCCAGCTTCTTACATTGTAAAAATCCTCATCCTGTGCAAGAAGAGGGCAAGGAGAGTTTGTGAGTGCTGCACCAGCCCTGGAGGATGGTGTGGCCTGTGTAGAATATAAGGGAGGAGAAGAGGCTTGTTTCCCCCTTTTGCTCTGGCTGCTGCCTTGAACTGTTGCCCCAGTGCCATGAGCACCCCGCCTCGGAGCCAGCTGATTATGGAATGAAACCTCCACAAACAGTGAGCTAAATAAACCTTTCTTTCTTTCACTTTGGGTATCGGTTATTTTTTCCCAGCAATGAGAAAAAAGTAACCAAGACACTTAGCATACTGAAGCAACACTTTACTGATTATCTACCTTTCCCCCCTTTTTAAAGACCTTTTGGATGTGTGAGCTCAGTTACATTCTCAGGCAAGTAGGCAATTTTGTCTACGCATAGCTTTCCACTCAGACTTAAATACTTTATCTGGAAAATGTTTATGTTGACGTTATGTTCTTTATGTTTCTATTTCTTATAGTACTGAGGATTGAACCCAGTGATATAGGAGAAATATCACTCCCAACCTGTTAGATGTCAGATGTGCTGGGTTTGTATCCCCTGAAATTGAAGAGTGAATTCCCAAGAACACTGCAGGTTAAAAGTAGGGAAGATTTATTGAGAGATAGCTCCTGAGAGACAGGAGGGCCCCTGGCACCTTTGGCCCAGGGGAATTTATACAGTAGCTAGCTCACAAGGTGGGTATAACATGGGTCAAACTGTAACCAACCTACAGGATTGTGAGTACAGCTCTGTAGCTACCATCCCTCCAATAGGGAAGTGGGCTGTGTGGCAAGGGCACAAGGAAAGAACAAAGGCATTTTAGGGAAGGGACAGGTCCAGATGCTCAGGTCACTGACTTGGGTGACGGGTGCCCATCTGGACTTCCTGGGCCAGGTTGTGCTGATTACAACATAATCTCAATTTACTGCTCATCCCTCGGGGAGGCGCCCAGGCCTGGCCATCGCACCTGCATCCCGGGCCTGGCTCTCTTCAGATGCGTCTCCAACCTCAGTTCCCATGTCTTTATTCTTCACTGACTTCCTTGAAGGTCCTGGCCCTTTCTGACTGTGTGTTAATTTCTACCTAATTCAGCTCCCTGTACTACCGTGGTCTGCACACTAGCTACCTCCTTAACCCTTTTTTATTCTGTATTTTAAGACAGGGTCTCACCAAGTCACTAAGCTGCCCAGGCTAAGCTCAAACTTCAGCTCTTCCTGCCTCAGGCTCTTAGACTGCTGGATTTCTGGGTGTGAGCCACCATGCCGGGCTTATTCTGATTTTTTTATGATTATTTTCATGTTAAGAAGTTTGAAAAACTCTTAGGTCAGTCTACTATTCCTGTTTTTTTTTTTTTTCCTTTGAGTCAGTATTAGTTGCTCAAATACTAAAGAGTGTCACCATTACTAAGATCAGGTAATAAGCTACCCATTATTTTCTCCATGCTTTTCAGAGACTGTTGGTCCCCTTCCTTTGGGTCTTCAGCTCATGGGGCTCGTTTTCCTGTGAAGCGTGGCTCCCTGAGCGCTCTGGCTTTGACAGGTCCCTCAGCACTTGCCTAGGCACAGCCTTGTTTCTTGCCACCGATTGGAAAGGGAAGCTTTATGACACTCCTGCTTCTTGTATTTACACCGAGTTCTCCTTCTGGACTCTTTTCAGTTGTGTGGGGGTGTTCTTCACCTTCATTCAACAGTTTTAATAACCGTGGTTTTATGATGTAATTCAGTATCTACCCAAAGGCCTCCTTTATTATATTTTTCTCTATTTTAGGGGCCAGGAAGAATATTACACTGGATTATAACATACAGTCAAAATTGCATGTAATTTATGAAACCACTTTGGAGAATTGCTTTCTTTACTAAACTGAGTCATCTTATGCAAGAACTTTGTCTGTCTATTACGTGAGACTGTACTTTTTAATCATTGTCATTATAGATTTAAACTTACAGTTTCTTCCTGAGGAGTCAACAATTTCTTATGAATTATTTTTTATTTCCTTTTGTTTTGGAGTACTTTTTATTTTCTATTTCAAGACAGGGTCTTGTTAAATTCCCTGGGCAGGACTCAAACTTGCAATCCTGCTCCCCCAAGTTCCAAAATGCTGGAATTGTAGGCATGCACGGCCAGACTTGGCTGTGGTGGCAATGGAAACTGTTGGAAAGGAGCACTGGGGGTCGGGGGACAGCACACAACTCCCAAAGCCGTGTTCCTCAGATAATTAAATGAATGGTATTTGGGTCAAAACAATGCCGTGCAAGGCCTACAGGTGCAGCTTAGTGATAGAGTGTTTGCTTAGCACCCCCAGAAAACCAAAAACAGTGTCACAACAGAAAGTAACGTGGTTCAGACCTGCTGGCCGCTTTGTGCTCCGGCCAGCTCAAGCCGTTATTGGCCTTGGGGCTGCAGGTATTCTCTTCTTGAAGCCTCCCCTTCGCCACCCACCTGGCTGCCTCTCTTCCTCTGCTCCTCCCTGCCGTTTGCCCGAGTCCCTCTCTGGCCTCAGATAAGCACCTTTAGCAGGTGGGGCTGTCTCGTTCCTGTTGGATTCTGGTGTTTGACAAATCAGACACTTGGTATTTATAGAATAGATGCACCCCGGGTGAGCCAGTATTCAAACACTTTGAAGTTTAAGGTTGTTTTCATACAAATAATTGGCAAAAACCTCATGTCAGTGACTGAACTAGCTCTGTCCTACTCCCAAGGGCCGAAGCTCAGCCATGATCCATGGCCCTGTGGCCTCACAGGTGACATGTAGCAAGTCAAAGCCTCTGGTCTCCAAGCTCTGTGCTCCTCCCTGCTTGCCCTTGAGGCCAGACATGAGGCACACTCTTGAAAACCTGGCCGCTGGCTGGGCAGTGTCTTCAGGAAAGCCCAGCATCAAAGAGGAAATACCTGGTGGGTTCCCTGGATGCAGATTGTAACGGACAAATATGTTTGCTTTTGTTGTTTATGTGTCACTGTCTCTCTTGCCTGGATTTTGTTGTGTAATCATTGAGGTCTTCTGAGTTTGTCATGGTGCCTGCAATGCTTTTGGTTAAATATTTTTGAATGAACATTTATGACAGATAATTACATATATGTAGGAGAGTAGTTTTGCTTGCTTTGGAAAAGAGAAGCATTGTGGAAAATCCATAGCTAATTTCATGTGTCAAGGTCTGCTTTAGCGCAGTTTTTCCTGAGGCTCAGAGTGGCTCAATATTATTGGAGAACATTTCCAAAAATACGCCTGGACTTCCCAGTCTGCAGCCATCAGGACAGCGAGAGCCAGGCAGGAGGACAGTTGAAACCGGCACGCTGGTCACACTCTTTGGTGCCTCACTGGGGGACAGCCACGCGAAGGAGACGCAAATCTCCTTGATGTTTCCCACCTTCTAGGATATCGGTGTGTAGTGGAAATGACGTGGACAGCACTTAATGACACTGTTAAAATAGGCGGTGACAATAGCAATAGTGACAGCAGTAAGGGTGGTGACAGCCTGAGCAGTGACGGCATCTGTGGTTGAGCCCGGGCACCCCGCCCAACACTCCACTGTCCGAACCTGGGTGCTGAAAAGACACCGGCCCGATAGAGCCTTACCTGAGTTCTCCTGTGGGGACCCAGCTGGGGTAACTGAGTGACACAGCTGTGGACACTGGTTGTCCTTCTGTCCTGGTCCTACCTTCTGGGATATGGTGGCACCTGTCTCCGTCTGAGCAATGATCATCCTGTCTTGTCAGTCTCTGCCCTGACCCCTCTGCTGGCTTGCGCCCCCCTCTTCTGTCCTTTTTCCTGCTCCCCAGCGTACGTCCAAGGCAGCCTCTGCTAGGAAGGCTCTGGGACCTAGTGACTGACCCCAGCCCTTGGTCCCATGAGAAGGCACTTTCCTTTACCTGGAAGCTCTGTGCCTAGACTCCAGCGTCTCATCCATGGATGGCACTCGGTAGGAAACGGCACTCCACATGTAAAGCATCAACCTGGCAGAGAATGTAGGGTGACAGTACACTGAGAACTTAGGGTGCCACGTGAGGCTGAGTCATGCTGGGGTGCCTGCAGTTCAGTTTGGAATGACTTTGGGGTTCTCTTGGCCACGGGCAGCATTGGTACGCAGCAGGGGATACGGTGACTGACCTGGGAGTCCAGACAGTGGGTTTGCATCCCTGGTAATGAGAAGGACCTTTCAAGACCACAGAGGGGGCTGAGCTGCTGCACTAACAAACTGGAAAATGCCACAGAGAGGTGGCAGCACTGGAGCACACTTCAGATACGCGCTCCTCGGCCCTCCGTCTGGATGTGGCTGGGCTTTTGTGAGGTAGGAGCGGGTCCTGTCCTGTCCTGTCTGGTGGCTGCCCTTCCAGAGCAGTGCCCAAGTGCTCCCAGGCTGCAGGAGCTGGTGCTGTTTGGGCTCCTGGCTGGCTCCCCTCAGCGTCAGTGGACTTACTGCCCATGCCTGAAAGGGAGCGGAGTTGTTGATGGGGAAAGGAGTGTTTGCTCTGCTCTCCTGCTCCAGTCTTGCACTTCTGTGAGCAGTGTGAACATACACAGCTGCACACACGGAGATCCAGGACAGCCCAGGGATGGTGTGTTTGGGAACCCGCCAGACCGACCGGGAAGCAACCCGCCGGCTCCCTGGGCTCCAGTCCACCGCTCTTCGGTTTGGCAGTGGGAGGGTGCGATCTGCTTCCTCTCAGCAGCAGGAGTCCTCCAGTCACCTGTGGATCCCATCCTCCGTGCTGTCCTGAGACACCTTACGAGTTTCTTTCTAAAGAGAAAAGGAAATTATTTGTATTAGCCACATTTTAGTAACAAGTGTAGGAGCAAAAAGAACTTGGCTTGTATCCATGTTTAAAAAAAAAAAAGCACCAGGCTTCTTACAGAACCAAGAAGGGCAGGGCTTCGGGCTTCGAGCTTCGGGCATGCGTACCCTTGGGCGGAGACCATGTCGACAAAGGTCCTTTCCAGCGCCTGGCTCTGCTCCTGCCTGGTTGGCCTCAGCCCCCAGCAGGTACCGTCCGAGAGGCAGTAAGTTAGCGGTCCTGGCTCATACTCAGTTCAGCAGTCCTTACTTGGAAAAACAAATCTCTTTCCCAATGTTTCCATAAAGAGTCCCAGAATTGATTCTCATTGTCCCATCCATGCTGTTCACATGTCCATTGCCTGAACCAGTCACTCTGGTCAGTGGGATGAGACGCTCTGATTTGATTGGTCATGCCTGGATCGTGGTCTGCACAGCTGGTGCTGTGTCAGGAGGAGCATGGAGGGTGGAGGGTGCAGGAGTAGATGCATCCAAACCAGAGGAAGGAGGTTTGTTGGGACAAACCGAGCTTTTGTCCTTCACGCAAGCTGAACCTTGGAGGGGGTCCCAGCTGTGCTGTGGAATCCTCTCTGATTCTCTGTGTTGTTAAGTCCTAGCGACTCTTTGTATACTGTAGCCTGCTGGGCACTAGTGTGACCTCCACAGTCTCTGAGGCAAGGCATGGGAATGTGGAGGACCATGCCCCAGCTCACAGCCACCCAGAAACGTCACCTGATGTCCCCTCTCCCGTTCAGTTGGCCATAGCCAGCCACACATGCACGTCTCAGCTCAACAAGCATGTGGGGGAGTTGTCGTCTCCAAGCAGAGGCGCCAAGCACTGGGGTACACTGCAGTGTGGACTGTCAGCTGCCCTGCTGGGCCACACACGGGAGTTCCCACCCAGACAGGCGACCCCAGGGTCTCCCCACCTAAACAGACGACCCCAGGGTCTCACCCGCTCACTGCCTGCTGGGATCTTTGTGGGATGAATCACGGTCTCTTCCTGGTGTGGGGCATGGCTCTTCTCCACTCAGAGACTGAAGACAGATTGTCTAGCTCCTTCCCCCAAACCCCGAGATTTAGCTGTCAGATAGGGATGGGAGGGGGATAACTTCAGTAAGTATTCAGGAGGGGACAGACGGGAGGCTCGGGCAGCAGACACTGCAGCACCCAGGTTGTTCCCGTGTAGATGTGATGACCTCACTTCTTGGGGGAGAATCCTTGAGTCAGCCCCAGATGGGCTCCCAGTCCACTGCTGCACCCCACAGGGAGTCCCCCTGGTTTGTTATTCTTATTGGCCGCATCAAAAGGAGACCCTGGAAGATACAGTCTCACTGGGCCTGAGCTGGTGTCTTGGCCAGGAGGACTGGGACCCCGGCTTGTTTTCTGCAGCCCACTGTTCTTTTGTCCAAACTGGTCATGCTTTGGACAATATGAGCTTTTCAAAATTTACCCATCTGGTCTGTTAGGCTTTATCTGCCAACAATGGAGCCTGTTATTGTTTTCAAGATGTGTGTTACCCAGAGACCTCCTTCTGGGCAGCCTGATGTGGGGCTCCCCTGAATGAGCCGTGACTCCTGTCCAGTTCTGTCCTATTGAACGAATTTGCTGGACACCATGTGATTCACTTGAAGTTTTCATCCAGGGACGTGATGGAAGCTGCCTGGCCGGGATGGTGGTCTAACCAGACTGTGCCAAGCAGAGCTGGTTTTCTGGGTGGTTGTTGTTTTGTGTTTGTTTTTCTCATTGGTGCTTAGAGCCAGGAGCCTTTTGCTTGCTTGCTTGTCTTTTTGAGACAGAGTTTCACTATGGAGTTTAGACTGGCCTTGAACTCACTGTGTCACCCAGACTGGCCTCGAACTTACAGCAATCCTCTTGCCTCAGCCTCACAAATGCTGGGATTACAGGTATGTGCTATCACGCCAAGCTGGGAGGCCTTTTCTAATCATGCAACCCCTTGAATTTCTGGATTCACTTTCATTTCTCATGAACCCTGATATCTGCATAGGGATTTTCCTTCCTACCCTGGTTGTGGTATTGAGTGAAGAGAGCAGTTCGTTGCCTTCCTTGTAGGAAGGAAAGCAGTGGCTTCTAACTTGAGGATTAGCATCTGCTTGGGAAATAAAAGTGTCTTTAGCAGGTGTGTATGAGCAGCTGGGCTTCCCATGCCTCGGGCCTCCCCCTTTGTCCAGGATTCGTGTAGCAATCATGGGACCTGGAGTGGGGTGGAGCAGTTGTACTCCTGGGACACTCACTGGTTTCTTGAGGTTGACTCTCCCTGTTCTGTGGAGTCAGTCTCCCCTGATCCTGTGAAGCCAGCTCCAAGTGCAGCATATGAGGTACTCATGATCAAATGGGAGGGACATGGTCTCTACGGCATCCTGCACATGAAGTGGATCGTGTATGGAGTCCTTTGGCTGAAACTGTGAGTTCTGATCTTCTCTACTTGGGAGGAGAGGAAAGCACATGTTGTAAGGTCGTGTTTGGATTGGTGTTTGGGTCCACCTAGCTTGGAGTCTTTTCTTCTTTTTACTCTTGCTGATTGTTTCTTGGAACTATTTATTCAAATCCTCCCTATTTCACCACTACAGTTCATGAAGCAATAGATTTCCGTTAACAAACACAAAAAGGCTGATTTATTTGAGTATTATGAATCAAACAGAAAAGATATATATGACCCTGTCTACCCCTCCTCCCATTCCCCTAATTTTGTTCCAAGCCAGGAGACACTACGGGTCTTAGGTGACCCTCAGGAAGATGCGGCCCTGCGATATGAGATGCTAAGGGTCCTCCTTGGATCATGACAGGCCCTGACATCTGGGACTTGATCTGTTCTCTGGGAGACAGTGAGATGGTCACCTTGGAATCAAAGCACTGTCTGTATCAGCAGGATGGACATAGCACTCCCCAGGTTCTGGGCATCTCAGGGAGACAGATACACATTTCTAGCTGCCCATAATCTCCAGGAAGCTTCCTCAATTCAAGCTAGTTCTTGGGGTACTTCTGTCTGTGGAGACTTCCCATCTGCCCATTCCTTCAGGGGTGTGCTCCCTTCCACTGCCCCGTCTTTATTCTGATGAGCCCACAAACTGGCATGGAGTCACCTCTGGGCGCGCTGCAGCCTCTGCTTTCTCCTCTCTTGTCTCCTGAATGTGCGCCATGCCCGTCTCTGTCTCTAAGCTCTGTCTAACCTATCAGGGCCCTCCCCCCCCCGGAGCCCCGTTCAAAGGCTGCACCTTCAGGGGTCTTTATCGTCTAATGTGTTTATTTCTTCTGTCTCTGAGTAGGATGTGCTCATTATAGAACATTTACAGACATAGTGAAAGTTACCCTGAGTCATAGCACCCAGAATTCACACCAGTCCTATAAATATCGCATGTGTTCCTTTTCATTGCACACAGAGATGTTTTATAATACAAATACCAATGTATACATATAACTAAAATTCTGCTTTTAAATATCACTAGAATTTTTTCAGTATCATTAAATATTTTTCAGGTCTCTAGCTTTTATAGGATGCTTGGAGGTCCTGATTTCCCTGTATAGATGTGTAAGTATTTTGCTTACTATTGGACTTTGTGCTGTTTTCTTATAAAACTTTGTCTACATCTAAGGCTACTGGCTACTTAGAAATTTAAGTAATTTCGGGGGTGCAGACGCCTCGGAAGCTCCTGACACGCCCTTCGCCGGCCTCCTTCTCCTGAAGGTGGAGTCACTGCACCTGAACCAGCACACGGTACCTCCTGGCGCTCTCCACAGGGGATGAGTTGACTCTTCATGAAACGTTTGGAAAAATGGAAACTCATTATTTAACTTGCTCCTTTTAAGTAACTTGGAGAATTGAATTTTCTTTTCAGGGGTTCACCATTCATGATATTTTTTTCTTCCAAAGATCATTAAAAATTGTTGTGTGCTTGTCTGAGGGAAGCGTGGGAAAGGAGGCACTCCTTTGTCTCCCTGATTTTGTAGCGCCCTTTTGATCTTCTGTCATTAACTGTGAATGGGTTCCAGGGTTCATTATCTGTGTTCTCTGTGGAGTTTGTGTCGCCTGGTTTGAGATTCTTGTGTCATTTAGATGGCCCATTCTTTTGTCCTTGATGGCTTCTGTGACCTTGATACTTACAATTTCATCATCACGCTGAATCCATTTTGCCTAGATTTTCTCTAATTGTGTTTTTCAAATTAAACTAGAATTTACCGCCCTGTAGGTATGAAAAATCTGCAGTGCCACTTTTCTGCATGGATCCGCGTGTGGTTCAGTTGGAGGCGCGTTGAGGAGCGTGTCGCTTTGGTTTAGGGAGCTCTCTCTGCTCCTGCCCGCATCCTGCAAGGGGACTTGGATGTATCCTCATGATCTGCGCAATGACGCAGCTTGGTATGGATGACTTCCGCTTTGAGACGTGGGAACCTCTCACTGCAGCCCACTCTGAGCGAGAACGCCCCACATCCCCAGGGTTCTGGGACCCGCACCCCATTCCCCTGCGTATGTCCTCAGGGCCAGCACGGGTGGGGCTGTCGTCACATCTTCCTGGCCCTCGCAAGAGTCCCTCATGGCACCGGCCCAAAGGACTTCGCTGGGCACAGACGCAGGTTTCTCAAGTGCAGCCTTTCTTCCAGGTCATTTCATGGTTAATTTGTGATTTTAGAGAAACTGTGATCCAGTGCACCATTTTGATTAAATTCTGGAAACAGATAGACACCGTGTTTAATAGGTCTTCAGTCCAGTGCGAGCTAATTTAACTTTTGAGCTAATTCAAGTGGTAACTACAAATCGGTATCTAGTACATTAATGGAGACTTTTTTCATGGTCCATTTGTATTTAATCTTGAAAATGTGTTTATTTACATTTTAAAATGTTTACTGATACATGAAAATATAAGATTGTGTATATTTTAGGATATCACGTGGTGTTTCTATATATATCTTGCTTGATGTTGAAATCAAGTAAAATATTTGTTTCTCCTTGAATATGTATCATTGCTTCCTGGTGGGAAATTTCAAGCAGCCTCCCTGCTAGCCTTGGGGAGTGTGTGGTCCCCAGTCACTATCGATAGCCACTCTATTAAACCAGAGCACACCAGACCTCTGAATCCTCCTTGTAGCTTAGAAACATTCATTGCCCTCTCCCTCCATAGCTCTCCCTCCTCCTTCCTTAATTTCAAACCAAAGCATTATTAGCATTCTAATTTCCAGGAGACCTTGTGGCACAGTGCCAGGCTCCCCCTCTCACAGCAGGGCTAAGGTTTGAGTTCCTGCTTTGAACCATGGTGAATGAATGCATGGAGAAAATTGCACCTTGCAGGTCCTCCTGAGCATCTTCCAGGCAGGTGTGCACGGCCTTGGGCATCTGTGCACATACATACTTAGCAATTTATCTTTCTATTTATATTTTAACACCTAAATAGATTCCTAGATATATCTAGCACTCCTGTTTTATCTGCAGGGCATTATCTTGCTTAGACTAGGTGTTCAATAGACAGAATTTTAGCCTAAATTTTATAAATATTTCACGGAGACATAACATATAAAAATGTAACTCCTAAATGTGCGAATCTACTCGGCCAACATGCTCCCAGGATCCCTCATTAGTTCAGAACAGCAATACCAGCCACCCAGAGATGTCCTGGTGTCCCCACCGCAGCTTACTGCCCCAAGGAGGACCATCATTTAGACTTACAGCTGCTCAGTTTGACTTGTTTTCAAACTTAAATGACTGGAATTGGTCAGTGTGTTATAGTGTAGATCTGGACCACCCCACCCCAAGTTCTCATGTGTTTGGAAGGTGACTGAACCATGCTATGGTCATCAGTGGAGTCATTCATCGGTGAGTTCAGGACTAGATGTGCTGTTAGGGGGTGGGGCCTGCTTGGGGTGAATCACACAGGTGTGACCTGGAAGGAGCATTCTTGTCTCCCGCTCCTCCCCTCTCTGCCTCTTTTCTGTCATGGATTGAGCCCCCTTTCCTCCATGATGCCCCTCTGTCATCTTGTTTCAGTCTCGGAGCCAGGCAACCATGGACTGAAACTGTGAGCCAAAGAAATTTGACCTCCTTTAAGTGAGGTTGCAAATTTTGTCTCGACAATGGCAAAGTAGTTAAGATACAATATATTGTATAATATTTTGTGTCTGGCTTCATTGGCTTAATGTTATAATTTTGAAATCCATCTCTCTTGTTGGGTGTAGAAATATTCCATCCATTCTCCTTGCTGTATGGGATTCCACTGTGTGGATAGACTGCACTGTCTGTCCATTCTAGGTTTAATAACACTTGGGTTGCTTCCAATATTTGGCTGTAATAAATAATGCCACAAGGAGCCTTCTTGTTCTTATTTATGTTTGTATTTTGGCTTATACTTTTTCTATTGTGGAGAGAAATTGCTGCATCATATAGCTTACATGTATTCAGCACTAGTAGATGCTATCAATGGGTTTTCCAAAATAGTTGTATGAATGTCATCTCTCACAGCAGCTGGGTCTTCACACCCCATCCTTGACACTGCCAGTGTCAGCTATTTGAAACAATTTAGCCATCGCAGTATGTACGTAGAAATATTTTGTTGTTTAATTGGCATCTCCTTGGAAATCAGTGAAGTTGAACTTCTTTTCCTTTTCCTTTTCCTTTTCTTGTTGTTTATTTGTGTGTACTCTTTCTGAAGTGCTTGTTCAGTTTTTTGAAGTTCTAAAAAACTAAATTCTGGAAACTCAAATATGTATCCTGGATATGAGTATTTGGTAGGAGTATGTATGACTTGCCTTTACAGTCACTTAATGCTATTTTTTCATGAAAAGAAATATAACATTTTAAGATAGGTTAATTGGTCAGTATTTTTCATCTCTTAAGGAGGATTTACTTGTCCTCAAAACTATGAAGGTTTTTCTTTGTTTTCTCATAGGAGTTTTATTAGTTTTGCCCTGAAATTTGGAACCAAAATGGGCTTTATGTTTGCTCTGAGAAGGAGATGAGAAATAAATCCTCCTGTGTGATTCTGTTCCTGTTGACACTGGCCTGCTCTGTGCCCTTGGCCATAAATTGGCCCTTGTAATCTGTGGCTCTATTGATGGATCCCATATTCTGTCTCATTGGTCTGTGTATTGTTGCACTGAAAGCGCATCATAGAGTTACTGTAGATTTATAACATTAGGGTCTCTGATAACACAAACCTTGTCATTTTATTACTTTTTCTTTAAGATCTTCTTAGCTATTTGTGGTCCTAGACATTTCTATATAAAATTTTGTATTAATTCTGTATCTTCTCCCTCTCTCTCCCTCTCCCTTCCTCTCTCCTTCTCTCTCCCTCTCTCTTTCTCTCTCTCTCTCTGTCACACACATGCACACACTCACACATACACAGGATATTCATTAGGATTACATGGACCCAATGGATTGATTTGGAAATAAATAAATCCTTAAAATATCCACACTTTTGACCACTAAGCCTACTATATTTTACCTTATGTCTTGGCTGTTTTTCTGTGTTCTGTAAAGGTTTTATGAATATCTGTGTCTAAATTTATTTGGGGGGTATTTTATATTTTTGATGACATTTAGACAATCTCATTATTTAAATGTCATTTTCTAATTCTTAGGCTCCAGCATAAACAATTTATTTTTGAAACTTCTAAGTTATAAAGTTGCTAAATTATTCTAATTTTAGAGGTTTTGTGGATTTTTCTAAAAACACTTCTTGGAGGGAGGGGGAGAAAGATTTCTTTCCTCCTTTTCAATTCTTAAATTTTTTGTTCTTTATTCTACTGATTAAAAAACCTCTCACACAGTTTTAGGTGAAGACAGTCATGTCTCATTGGTGATCCCAGAGGCAAAACTTTCAGTATTTAGCCATCAGTATGAATTGGCCACAGGTGTTTTGTATATGCTCTTTATGAGATTAGAAAGTTGTATTCTTAATTTGTTAACTGTTTTACATCATGAATAGGTGGTGCTATAAAACAATGCTATTTCTGTATTTGTTGAAATGATCATATCACTTGTCTCTTTTATTTGCAAATATGGTGGTTTTTGCTGATTTTTCTGTTTCACTTTACTTCTCTGTGATGTTTTATTTCTCTGCTTATCCCTGTCTCTATTGATGCTTCCTGTAGTGTTTGTTTCTGTGGTCATGAGACGGATTGGCTGTCACATCCATGTCCCAGGACCCTGCTTCTCTGACACAGGCATCCAGGTCGCATTGGCCTGGGGAAGCAGGCTGCCTGTGTGTGATTCTCTCTGCCGCTCAGGCAGGCCAGGGCCATCTCTATCTGCAGAGCTTGGGGGGTTCCTGCACAGCCTCCTCATTCTCCAACAGCTCCCTGAAGGCTCGGAAGAGGTGACCTTTCATTCCAGGAAGGTTGCAAACAGAAAATTTCAGCAGGTAGAGGCAGCAGGGCCCGTCCACGCTTTCTCTTAGTGGGAGGCTGCATTCGTACATTCACTCAGCAAGTGTGTTCATTGTTTGTGCCCTGCCGCACACCGCTGGGAGCAAACACAGGTGTGGGCTCCTGGGGGCCATGATCTCCATCCAGAGAGCTCTGGGCTCCAGACTGCGGAGTGTGTGTGTGTGTGTGTGTGTGTGTGTGTGTGTGTGTGTGAGAGAGAGAGAGAGAGACTCGGGAGCCTCAGGTGTGCCACTTCCCTCTCTGCAGTGTCATCCCACACTGTCCTGTCCATGACACACCCCAAGTGTCAGACTCTGCTGTGTCCCTCAGCTTGTTCCGGGCCTTCTGGGGTGAGGTGCCCTCCTCCCGTCTGCCCCTCCATTGGCTTTTAACCCGAGGCGCCGGCTCAGTCTTAATCTCTTGTGCTCACAGAGGAGCTCTCTGGGCACTTCTGCCCCGGGAGCCTCCCAGGTTCTAGGAGGAGGCCCTGTCCTCTGCCTGCCCGGCTCTTGCCTGTTTATAGCTCACCCGTTTATTCATGTGTTCTAATGTCGATGTCTGAGCCCTGCTTGCTCCCTGCTGAGTCCTCACTCTCAGAGGCGGAATGAGTGAATGAATGAATGAGTGAATGAATGAGTGAATGGTAACTGAAATTTATTATATTCATAAAGGAAGGCGAAGATTAAATGGGATCATCACAGACAGAGATGACTTCAAGAAATTATTTTATTCCTACATTCATTTTGTTTCCATCACAAACGGTCCATGAAGACAATTATTTCTTGTTTTCATGAAAAATTAAAAGGCCTCTTAACTGTTCGCTCAGTGTATCTTTTTTTAAGGATTAATGATCTTAATAATGAAAAGGGTTTTTTTTTTCCTTCAATTCTAGGGGTTAAACCCAGGGTCTTGTCACTAAGCTGTATCCCACACCCTCTTTAAACAAACTTTTCTGAGACGGGGTCTTTTACGTCATTAGGTTGCTCCGACTGGGCTCAAGCTTGTGGCCCTGCTTAGCCTCCCAGAGAGCCCAGATGACAGGGGTACAGTGTCAAACTGTAACTAAGAACATTCTCCACAGCTGGGTACGGAAGCCCAGGCCTGTGATCCTAGTACTTTAGAAGTCTGAGGCCAGAGAATCACAAATTCGATCCCAGCTTGGGTGATTTAGAGACTTAGCAAGACCCTGTCTCAAAATCAAAAATCAAAAGAGCCTGGAAATGCAACTTCATGAAGGCCCCGGCTTCAGCACCGTGTACCCCAAAAGTATTTTGATTAAGGCAATTGCAGATGTACAAGCAATTGTGAGAAGTGACATGGGAACAATCTACGAGCTTTGGCCTGGTGCTCAGCTGGACTCCAGTTGCCCTGACGGTCTCTGGCATTGGTGAAAATCCAGAGCTCATCATGTTGGCTTTTAATTTGCACTTAGGCATCGTGCTGAGTGTCACCTCTCACCTCACTGCGTGCTGCGGGCAATTGCTCATGTTCTGGAGCCCGGGACACCTGTGCTCAGAGAGGGGCAGTGCTGGCCCATGGCTTCCCAGCATGACTCACTGGCGCCAGAATCAACACCTGGAGCTCCCCAACCCCTGCTGGTGTCCTTGACCATGTCAGCCCAAACTGTGACATCTGGATCTACCTTGCATTAGAGAACTTTCAAGGAGAAAATCATTTGAGTAACAAGAAGAGCACTTTTTGACTATTCCTCTAGGATGGTATTGTCTCAGAAGTGGAAATCTGCAGTAGTTCAGGGCGTCTGAATCTCTGTGAAGCCCTCGGTGTCTACGTGCACCGCCTGTGCGCTTGTAGTTGGACTGCATGGCCTCGTGTCGGCATGGGCAGTGGCTTTGTGACCTGGAAGGAGCCCCCTGTCCAGGTCTGCAGGCGCATCTGCCAGACAGGAGCACCGGGGTCTGTTCCTGCCTCACTTGCCCTGGAATCCAGGTGGCTGGGGACACCCAGAAGTGAGGTAGATGGATGAGTCAAGGTTCTCTAGAGGAACGAGACGGATACAAAATGTATGAGTGACTATGCAAGGGGGCTTGTTAGGTAGCTTCCAGCACGAGAGGCCTGCTGGCAGCCAGAGGGTCAGGGCTGCTCATCCCGAGAAAACAGAAGGACGAGAGGCACAAGGGGCGCAGCCCTGGCAGAGGCTGACGGCCCGCATGCTCCCTGGGAAGTCACAGGTGCAAGTCTGCCCTGACACCGAGGGGACCAGAGAGGATGCCCAGAGGAAACGGAGGGGCCGGACGCTCTTCCGAAGTGGACTCGCCTCTTCCTCCTGTTACCTACAGCCCTGCTTGTCAGCGCCACCCACACTCACGTGGTCCTGCTGCCCCCAGTGTCAGTCCTTCAGGGACGCGTCCAGAGCCTGCGTCACCTGCCTGCAAAGGGCGTCCGAGTGCAGCTGAGCTGACGTCACACTTAATCATCACAGCAAGCAGCGCCCAGAGGCCTCTCCCTGTCTTTTCTTCCCAAGAGGACCTTGTCACCAGGAGATTTGGAATGTTCCCAAAGGTCCCCCACCCCTGCCTCACCAGGGGTGCACATTTCCCTCGGGAGCTGTTGCCCGATTGGTGCATCGGTCCGGGGCGCCCCGTTCTCCCCTGGTGGCTGGGAACCGTGGATGACTCTCAGTCCGGATGCCTCTTGCTGCCCTGTCCAGCCCAGCCTTCCCCTCTGATCGCGTCTGGGAGGGGCTACAGCCAAGCTCTGCAGGACCCCGCCAGCCCTGTCTGTGAGCCGGAGGTCAGTGTTCTCCTCCTCCTTGCCTACAGTTAGAAGAGACAGACACCTGACTAAGGACGAGGACATTCCTCACACTGTGGTGCGGCCCCCTTTGATGGCAGAGAAAAAACTCTCCCCATCTGATTATTTTCATAGTTTTGGAAAGTGTGAAAATTTCCTAAGCGTTTACCTGCTTATAATGCACCCATTTATTTACATGATTATTTCTATTTTAATATCACATCGTCACTAATTGAGGGCCCTGTCCTGTAAGGACAAAGTATGTACCTATTTCACCCACCAAAGAAGAGTCTGTGCCCAGTACACACAGTAGCTGCTCAGTAAAGCAGACTATTTCCTGTCCTTTCCGAAGGACTCTGGAAAGCCACTAATACATACAAACTCGAATGGAGATGAGGACCGAGTCACCTTGCTTGCTGATGAGTCGCAGTGTGGAGTGAGACTTAGCTTTGATTTACACAGTGGACTCTTGACTGACCAGCTTGGTTCGTTCGTGAGGGCTCACGTTGGTTGGAAGTCAAGCATATTTTTCCCATCGGCAATAATGGAAATACCCATGATGCCTTCCGAGCTTCCCAGCACCCCTTAGCTGATCTTTCCATAATGAAAAGGGTTGTAGGATATTACAGTTCACCAGAAACACCAGTAATTTTCCTATGTATTCACCAAAAAGTTATAAAGCGTGCCCAGTTTACCAGAAACAACAATTTCGCTCAGTGCTCTCCATGCAAGAGGACATTTCTGGCTGGCAGGGAGGGAGGACGGACTGGACGGTGGTCACTGTCCGGAAGGAGAGGCCCTGTCCACGAGAGCCTCAGGGATCCGGCTCTCCCTGCCCTTCCTCTCCTCAGCAGGTCCCCAGGACCTGCTTTTGGCTCACTTAGTCTTAACTTTTTCAGAACTGAAAACGGTCTGAGGTTGTCTCTTTCTGTCTTTCATGCTGTCCTCTGCAGCTGTGACTGCTTCTTTTCCTTTCCTTTCCTTTCCTTTCCTTTCCTTTCCTTTCCTTTCCTTTCCTTTCCTTTCCTTTCCTTTCCTTTCCTTTCCTTTCCTTTCCTTTCCTTTCCTTTCCTTCCTTAACTTCTTTTCTAGCCTCTTAGGGGCCGTTTTGATAGCAGTGATCACAGCAGTTACAGAAAGCACGGACTGAAATCACCTGAAATCACGGCTGCAGACCTGCACTGCGGGGCTGACTGGTGCCTGTGTGCTGCCCACCCTTTTCTTGCATCTTGAGTCTTTGTTTACAACAGCAGGAGTGGCTGGTGTTTGGGTCCTAACTCAAGGCTCTGGTCGGAATTTAACCCTAACATTCCTGTGGTAACCCAAGTTATTTGTGTGTGTAGCCGGTTGTAAGTCAGGGGTCCACTGCATGAAATTCATCTGTAGAAAGTTACCATTTTTGTAGGTGAGTGGCAGTCAGAGATGCTGGCACTTACAATGATTCGATCTAATGCATGTTAAATTTGAACCTTAAGGAATATGCAAATTTGAATTTTACCTGGCTACATGTTTTGCAAATGCTGCACTGCCTACACCCTTCAGCCTCTTCGCTTGCGTTGTGAGCTGGTGGCCAGGTCGGTCTTGTTGGCTGAGGCGGAAATGGCCTCCTGCTGTTACTGGAAAGCACTTCCCCCCCTCCCTGCGGCACCGGCCCTCTTGGGAGCGCTTCCTTCTCTGGATGAGCACTGCCCGGTGTTATGAAAACTTAATGCATGAAAGTGTTGGGGCTATGAGGATTTTTTTTTTTTTAATAAATGAATTTGCAGCCCTGCCAGAGCACAGATGAATAAATTAGTGATGCTCCTCCCCTGGGGCTGTGAGGCTAATGGAAGGCCCACTGGGGTGAAATTCACTTTCTCTTGTTCGTAGGTTGTTCTTAAAGGGGATTTCCTAGCTTCTGTTTTTCTTTCTGACACAGTTTCAAGTTTGCCGGGGTCTTCTGCTCTGAAAGGATCTTGCACTTTTAGCCCACAGGACGTAGAAAGATGGCTGCATGGAGCCTGTCCTCTCCAGCTGAGGCTCCTCTTTGGGAAGATTTGAGAGGTTGGGGGACCTGCACTGGGCTTCTCCAAGTGTGTTCCAGTGGCTGGTTCCTCTTCTAGTTTTGTCATGGGTGTGACTCATGCCAATGTCAGTGCTGTGGGTCTCATGGGTGAGGAGCTCGGAGGAGCCCTGGGCCCCCCTTGAAGAGGTGGCCCCAAGGCGCTGGGCCTGCTCCAAAGCCCAGCTTCTTGCAAGTGGTCCTGATGCCTAGCATCTGCACTTTGTTTTCCAAATGAGGTTGCCGTTGGCCTTGGGGACAGGGCCTGCTCCCCGCATCCTGGTTCCACATCCCTCCCTACTGTGTCTCAGGAAGCTTCAGGGTACAGACTGCAGCATCTCCTGAAAAAGGAGCAGAAAGACTCAGGGCCAGGCCACCCTCCGAAGGGTGCAGTGCTGCAGGCCACAGCGGCGTCACCCATGAAAAACACAGTCCACATTGCTGTGTCTTTCCGTTCCTGTGTCTTCTGTTTCCTGGGGACACACTGGGTGTTGTCCCATCGATCTGTCTCTGTTGGGCCCTGCCTGAGATGGACAGCACATTGTCCATGTGCAGCTGCTGCAGGGCTCAGGGCTCCAGGCTCCCCCAGGTCTGCACATTCGGGCTGAGCTCGGTCGCGCAGCCCGGGTCCTCCTGGCAAATCCTCTGTCAGTGAGGAACTGTACACAGCTCTCTGCATTTCCTTTGATCCAAGCCTTCTCCAAATGTCGTTTGCTGTGTATTTCTCTCCAGATCATTGAAAAGGACTGAAGAATTCTCCCCACAGCAGCTACGTCTCCTGATGGCATCCTTACAGGTGCCCAGAGGACCCGCCGGCTCTTTATTCATGCTTGGTCTTTCAGTTTGGGAAGGAAATACCAATTCTGTTGAAAACTAGAGTTGGTAAAAAGCGTTTGCTTTTTGCCAGGCCCTTGAGAGTTTTGTGCGTTTGCTGAGCCTCTCTGTAGTACCTTCACCCACTGGGTAGATGTTTACTGAGTGCCTGCTGGGGCGCCAGGTCCTGTGACGCACCGGGCGCCTAGACACCCTGAAGGTGCGGGCGAATCTGTGGCTCCTGTTTATCAAATCCTGCCCCATGCCAGGTGTCATGCCAAGCTTCCCTAAGCTCATGTCATTCTCACAACCATGTGTAGGTGTGGGGGGTAGTTCTCTCCCCATTTCCAGAGGTCGGGAAACCCAGGCTTCCACAGCTGAATGCACTTGTCTGACCTTCAGTGCATAATCAGACCTCATTCTTCCCGTCCGTTCGGACTGCTGGAGTCCAGGCGTAGTTGTATAACCGCTGACCTGCTCTCCAGCTTGTGCATTCATCTGTTCTGGTCATTTCATGTAAATCAGTCACACTGTGTGCTGTCTTTTATGAGCGGGTCATTTCACTTGGTGTCCTGTTTTCAGGGTTCACCTGGGGTGTAGCATGTGTCCACAGGGGCTCTGTGCCTGGCCCAGTAATATCTCACTTTGTGGGTAGATTCCCTTTTACTTACAGCCATCCACGCATGGCTGATGTGCACAGCGCCACTACCAATGTCCTCGGTATGGTTCTGTGGAGTCACCTGCTCCTGGGATCCGGCGTGTCAGATTCTCACTCTGGGTTTAACCCTTCAAGGAGCAGCGGTCTCTGCACATGGGCACCCGGTCTGCATTACCAGCAGAGCTGGGGGAGCCTCCTGGTGCCTCCTCACCCCAGCTTATGATCACTCAGCATTCTGAGCAAGCTGTGGGCAGCCCAAGCGGCTAGCCAGCCTTGAGGGGAGCTGCCCAAGGGCCCCATATCTGGAGGTCAGAAGCGGTTTGCGGCAAGGTCTCCCATGGTCCTCACCATGGGAGCTGAGAGGGCTCCAGCCCACGGCCTTGACTTCTTTGGTTTCACAGATGAAGCAGGGATGAGGCAGGAGTGATTTCTGAGCCGAGACCTCACGGTCCCCAGGGACTCTGTTCCAACTGTATCTAAACCATCACAGGGGGACTCGCTGGGCTGGGATTTGAGACCAAAGACTTTCTATGTTCCAGAGGCAGTTTGAGAGTCCAGCCGTCACCAGGCATCCAGGTGGGCAGGCAGGGTCACTGTGGCTCTGGCCTCTTTGCTATTGCAGTTCGCCTGAAGCAGCTGGCCAGGCTGTGTCCCCTGTGATGCTCTGGTCTGGACCCCCGGGATGAGTACTGCAGAGCCCCAGGGATATCTGTTGATATCATTCCCGGGAGGGGCTGCTTCCTGGCCCAGTCCTTGGTCATCTCTGTCTCCTAGTTCGTGATGGAGAGGCAGGCACACAGCCGGCAGGGGAGCCCTTGGGGGCAGGGGTGAGTGGGGCGTTCCGAGTGCTCAGTGTCCCGGTGCTTTTACGCTTGTGTGCTGTTCTGGTTGGGGTGTTGGGCGCAGCCTCCCAGCTGGGCCTTCTCACCCCAGCAGTGCCCACTCGTCTGGGGCTTTGGTTCTGCAATGCCGTGTGATCTCAGTAGCCCTCTCTCCGCCACGGCTCCCGCCTGGGCAGGAGCTTCACACACGCTGTGCAGGGCCCTGCCGCCAGCTCCACCCCAGCTCCTTCTGTTTGAGGGCTGGACGATGTCTGTTGAATACACTGCAGACACCTTTTCCTGTATTGGACCCTACCTGCTCATTTTATGGTACCTTTTGATCAAATTCTTAATCTAAAAGATGAAAGGCACAACTCAGTGGCATTAAGTCCCTCCACAGTGCTGTACAGATGTCACCACAATCTAATCCCAGAAGATTTCATCACCCAAAAGGAAGTTTGGGGTCCCTGCCATCATCCCCTCCTGCCAGCTTCTGTCTCTGGGACATCTCCTACAATCCAGGGCTTCCCTCACTGCACACACCATAAGGTGGATCCGTGCCCAGCAGGTGTCTGTGCCGCACTCACTCTGATGGCTGAGTAATGTCCCATTGCATGGACACCCTACATTTTATCTGTCCTTTCCTCAGCTGAAGGACATGCGGGCTCTTCCACCTTCCTGTTGTACTTCCTGTCTGATGGCCATATGTTTGTCAGGGCTGTGGTCAGCGCCACTGGACTGCAGCTCAAAGGGGACGTGTAGACTGCAAGGTCATCAAGGGGACAGTTTTTGCCCCTCAGAGATTTTCCATCCCATGGTGGAAGACTGATGGAGGGGACAGATTTGAATCTGGGAATAGCTATACCTGGGGCTGAGCCCTTGCTGGGCCACCCCGATGCTGGGTGACCATGGGCTTCTCTCTATGGAACTCGATTTTCTCATGTGAATGGGGCACTTGTTGCTGGTGAAATGCAGTCATGCAAGAGGCGGAGTGACCACAGCATTTGGCCCGGATGCACGTGGAGTGACTCGTGCAGTGTGGTGGTCCTTTGTCCACTCACATGACCCTGTGGCAATGACCGGTGTCTGTTCAGAGCATTTATTTCCTCGCACCCAAGGGATTGCACAGCCTCCCCTTCTCCCGAGCCTGGCAGCCACTGATCTACTTTCTTTTGCATGGATTTGTCTGTTCTGGACATGTCATAGAAATGTTGCTGCAGTGTGTGGTCTTCCGTGGTTGGTTTTTCTCTCAGCATCATGTTTTCCAGGTTCGTGTGATCTGAGGTGTGTGTCAGTGCTGGGTCCCTGCTGTGTGTGGAAAACAGTGCAACCACTGTGGGCAGAGCTTGCCAGTCCCTCAGCAAGTTCAATAGCAGTTCCATGTGAGGTGTGGTCAGAATGCATGGTGGATACTTAAATGTAAAAACATCACAACAATTAAAGACTCATTGCCGTTCAACCCTCTAAGAATACTCTCCTCGGCTTTGAAGGCACTTATCCCAAGATTCTTCCTGTTTTCTGAAGCAGTTCTGGGTGTCTTCGTTTGTCATTTCTTTTGAGAAATGATTTAAAAAAATAGGATGAATGTCGATTCCAAGTGCTTCTGGCATAAAGGCAGACGGTGCCCATTACACTCGTCTAACAGGCCGAGCACCATGCCGCTCTGGCTGTGCCCGAGGTCTAAAGGACCATGAAAGGTAAAGGTTTCGAATAGATGCAGGACACTGAGGCAGCCACAAGGGTGTGACTAAGGAAAGGGGTCGCCCAGGACTGCTTGGGCTTTGGCAGGAATGATGGGTAAGTATGTCCCACGCAGGGGAGGACTTTGAAGGGGATTAATGGCAGTGTTTCTTCTGCTATAATAATGTTTTAGACATTTTTAAACATTCACTGTATTTTTTTAGTCATACTTCACATGTCCCAGGTGTAAATATGTATCGAAAACACGTGTTAAAAGGAAACCTGTTCCTGAATGTCCATAGCGACACTGTTCCCGGTCACCAGCACGTATGTGCCAGCAACACAGATGGCTGTCAACAGGTGAGTGGACTGAGGAAATGTGGTACATCCACTCCAGGAGTGTTACCGTTATTACTATTATGAAAGCTTGCTTAACTCCCACTGGGTTTCCAAGAGACCTTGTCACTTTTCCAGAAATCCCATCCTGAGTCAGAGGCCCTATCCTCTTCCTGACCCCAGAGCCACCTTAGTCTCTGTCCCAAAGCTTCCTCCGCTCATTAGGTCCTTTGCTGGGGCCTTCCAAAGTCTGTCAGGTCCCTGGGGTGGAGGAGGTCGCTCCAGAGGGAGAGACGGCCCCAAGCCAGCGAGATAAGCCTGCAGTAGGTAGTGAGGGGCGAGGGGCGGGAGCAGTGCTGAGTTCAGGGCTGCTGCGGGGTCTCACTGCCCTGGGTGAGGGGTGAGGAGCAGTGGAGTGAGAGGGGCAGAGCGTCCCTTGAGCGCTGCCGGGCTGAGATCTGGGTGGGGGGATGCGCTTCGGGAAGCTGCAGGGGCTCCAGGAGATGTGAGGACACCCAAGGACACCCTGGAGGTTTGCCACTGGAAGGGTTTCAGCAGAGTCAGGTAGGGGACTGCAGGGCCAAGGAATGACAAGGTGGCATGGGCCGGGTGCCAACGCCAGCCCAGGTGCCTCCAGGCATTTGAAACATGCCCCCCTCTGCTCCAGGGTAGAAGCTTTCTTTTTTTAAAAATTTTGTATTTAAAGGGATAAAACAGAAAAAGGAGAGAAATATTACAAAATTTCAAAAAAAACATAAACAGTAAGAAATCACTAGTTGATAAATTACATATTGCTCTTTTAGAAATAGTTGTTCAAGTTACAAAATCAAAGCACACAAAGGGGACACTCAAGCAGCGAGACTGCAAACAGACCTGTTCAACAATCAAACAAGAACTAAGAAATATGGGTATCAATCCTGCACACATAAATATACATGCAGTTATATCTTTTATAGAACTTCCTATTTTCTCTTTTTTACAATAGCAATTATACATTTTTTTATTTAAAGAGAAAAAAACAGGAAAAAGGTAGAAATATTACAGAATTTCAAGAAAAGAAGATAAACAGTAAGAAATCACTAGTTGATACATTACATATTGTTCTTTTAGAAATAGTTATTCAAGTTACAGGATTAAAGCACACATAGTGGACACTAAAGCAGTGAGAGTGCAAACAGATCTGTTCAACAATCCACCAAGAACCTAGAAATATGCTCATCAATCCCACACACCTAAACATACATGCAGCTGTATCTTTTATAGCGCTTCCTATTTCCTCTTTTTTTACAATAGCAATTATACATTTTTAAAATTTTATTTAAAGAGAAGAAAAAAAACAAAACAGAAAAAAGGGTAGCAACAATACAGAATTCTAAAAGAAAGAAAGAAAAAGGAGAATGAGAAATCAGTAATTTATAAATTACGTACTGTCATCCTGGATGTAGTTGTTCAAGTTACAAAGTTAAAGGGTACATAGTAAATATTCAAACAGTCAAACTACAAACAGTTCTGCTCAAAGATCCAACAAAGATTCAGCAATATGGTCATCTATGTTACACACTCAAACTTACATGCAGTTATATCCCTGAGAGCACTTTCTTTTCCTCTCTTTCTTACAATAGCAATTACACATTTTGGTTTTATTATTCTTGTAGTTCTTATTTACTTTTTACACTTTAGAAGCTTTCTTTGAACAGTATGTTGTGTGGCCCCAAACTCTCGAAGGTCATGAAGCAGCAAACTGGGTCGCTGCTTAGGAATATGATGTGTTCTGGTGGGTTCTGACATTTCAGATGGCCCTGGATTGGTCCCAGGGGCAGGGACCTTGGAGCTGAGCATAGGAGACTCTCGGCTCACTTCCCTCTGGTGCACACATGCTTATCAGGCCCTCCCTGGGCGCCCCAGCTCTGTCAAGGGCCCCCAGAGGCAGCTCTATGGGAAACAGTTGGTCTCCATTCTTACGGTGAAGTAGCTGAGACAGATATAAAATAATAAGCACAAAAGAACTAACTGTAAGTTACGCTGAAGGCTATGGTGGGAAAATATAGTGACAGGAAAGCAGTGCCATGCAAAGGGCGGGACCATGAGGGGTGAATAGGAGTTCATCAGGGAAAAGGGTGGCAGCCCTGTGTGTGTGGGTGGGGGAAGAGATTAATGAATGAGAGGCAGAGAAGAGACAGATACAGGGGGACAATACGGGGGTGAGGGGCAAGTGGTACTAGATAAGCTGAAGAAAGTGGAGGCCAGAAGCCTGGGTCAGGGATAGGGTTCTGTATTGTACCCTAAAAGTCACTATGCTGCTAAGCTGAAACTGGATGTAGGGGTGTTTGCTCGGGGCAGTGGGGAGGAGCCGGTGAGGGGAGGCTGCAGGGGTGTATGGGGGAAATGGAGCCCAGGGCTTAGAAATGGAAGCAAAGATAGAGGATTAGGACCCGAAACCATTTCTGTCTCCCCTCTTCGTGGGAGTACCTGGTTCGGGTCGTACTTTGCTGGTGAAAACATTTCCCAAGGGATTGCTTAGGTCAGGGGTGGGTCAGACTCGTGGACTAAACAGCTCATGTCTGGGTTTGTCAATAAAACTTTATTGACACCCGCCCACGCCCACTCTACCTCTCCCCGGCTCTGTGCTGATCCAGTTGCTAAACTGCATGGTTGCAGTGGAGACCATGTGGCCTGCAGAGCCTCAGAGTTTTTTTTCCATCTGTCCCATTACAGATGTTTGCTGATCCCCAACAGATGCAGAGCGAATGCAGGACACGTCTTCAAAACAGAATCCTTTGGCTCGCGGTCTCCCCAGTACGGAAATTATTTCATTCCTCTGGAGTAGACCTGCTGTTTCGCTTCCCGTTTGCTGGTCCTTGCGCATTGTCAAGGAGCTTCCCTTACACTTTGGTTTTAGAAAGTCAGGACTGGAACTGTGCGAAAGGGCCCCGAAGTGTTGATTCACGTTCAGCTCTTCCTCTGCAATGCTCATTTTGTTCCTCCTCTCTGTAAAACATGAGTTTTAGAGGAACGCCTCTAAAAGGAGGTTGTGGCCCTTGCAAAAATAAAGGTGACTGTTTGCAGGAGAAGTTTATAGGAATTTGCTTTGTGCAGAGACAGAAACATCCTCCTAAACCAAATAACCAACAGGATGCTGGTAACAAGAAAGCCTGTTCTCCGCTCCTTCCTCCTTCCCGACCCACTGGGCCTCTGTGCTCCCCAGGGCGCTTCCAGACTCACTTGATTTACAGAGCAGAGCTCATTTTTACTTGGAGAACCGGCCATCTGCCTGCCAGGCACCAGCGACCATTGGCAAAATTATGGGTTGATAGGAAACAGATGGGCTTTCTCGTCAGATGCACTGTTTTTTCCATGATACACATGGGCAAAAAATACAAAACAAAACAAAACAAAAAAACAATGCTGCTGCAGTAAGGTCTTGGTTTTCCAGTGGTGTCTGTCCGGTCCTCGTTTCAGCCTCAGTGCTGGGTGGGGGCTTGGCCAGCCGCAGGGGCCTCCATACTTGGGAAATGTTGAGGCCCAATAGAAGATCTTAGAGAATCCTATTAATGTGGAAATACTGATACTGGGGGAAAGACTTCATTTCCCTAAAATAACCAGCTAACACCACTTAATGAGAACACACTGAAACTGCCTCCTCCGAGGCTTCTAACTCAGCTCCCATCTGGCAGTTCTCGTGGTTACTGCTGTCTGGGTTGATCGGGCACCTGACTCACCTTTCAGCAAAAACCGGCTTAATCCCTGGCTCGGCTTGTTTCCTGCAGGACTTCTCAGAGCCTTCACTCCCCTCACAGAGAGTGGGGCTTTGCACAGCCTGGCCCACAATGCCTGCCCAGCCACTTACTGGCCTTGAACTTGAACACTGCTTCCCTGCAGTAAGATTTAAGTTGGGGCCGACAGCGTAGCCAGGGGTCCTCGATCTGTGGGCCTGGAGTGGACACACAGGAGTCTGTGGTCTCTCCCTGGACAGCAGAGCTGAGATTCAAGTGTAAGTGCTCACTGGTGCCAACCTGTTCCCCGGGAAGCTCAGTCCGTCTCTGTCCCTTCTCCTCTGTGCCACTTGAGGACAGCTGAGGGGTCCGTGGGTCCCCATGAGGCATGGGTGCTGCTTGGGAATTGCGGTTCCCCCACATCAGGGCCCTGTAACCAGCAGCCTACTTTCTATTCTGCTTAGGTCCTTGTAGCCAGCCTGTGTGCCTTGCATTCGTTCATTTATCCGTTGGCTCGTTCGTTCACGCAGCCTGAGCTCTAGGCCCCCTGACAGGTGCTGAGCAGGAGTGCCCTGGAGTGTGGAGAGGGCACTGTCCCTTCCACTCTGAAAAACTGCCTTGTTCCCCTGCATGTGCTGTGTGCAGCCGCAGGAGCTGATTGGCCGGTCGCAGAGCTGTGGGGAAAGCCAGGGAGGGGAGGGGCAGGAGGAGGAGCCAGCCAAAAGCACCCCAGGTGTGTGCGCCCTCCCCTCCCTGGCCTCTCCCTGCCCCCCTCCCTGACCACAACAGCTGGTCCCTTCCTGCGCCCCAGCAGAGGGACCTGTGTGTCCTGCGTATCGCATCCAGTCCCAGGCGGTGGGCAGGGTGCCCTTTCTGTCCCCAGGATGGGCATACCCGAAATGTCATGCCCTGCTGGTTTGAGAATTTTCCACAATCTTACATGAGGGAAATCTGAGAGCCATTTTTGAAATTTGGTTTTGGAGGTTCAGGCCCATGCGGGGGTTGTTCTATTAGGGCATCCAGCCTTTATCTTGAGGTGGCTGTCGAGCGCCCGTCTTGCTACCCGGCCCCAGGGGCTGGGGCCTTTGCCCTTGGTCTTGTCCCAGGATCTGGGAGCAGCTGCTGTCATGCTCTGGCCTCTCCAGCCCTCTCCTCCTCTGTGCTCCTCTGTGACAGCAGTGTCTCATCTGACCCCAGTGGCCCGACTTCTGCTGCCTTGATCCCACTGGGTCCCTTACTGCTTGCAACCTGGAGACTTATATCACTTCTGTGCTGCCTTCTTCCTCGTCTGTTGATGAATGATAAAAATACCCTGCCTCCTGGGGTCGTGCTAGGGAAGGAGCAAATTCACATCCATGTCAGGGACTCTGCTGTCACAGCACAGGTGCTCATGGGTGCTGCTGCTACTGAGGACCATGATGACAAAAGTCCCACTCCCTCAGCTCTCCTATGAGGGTGACATCCCCTCTGGCCTGGGCCTTTGGCTCTGTTCCCCCGGGGCCAGCTGTCTCTAGCAAGATTCATTCTCCGTGATCTTACCATGAGGCCAACCTTGATCCAAGTCCTCAGCAATGTCCTCCTGTCCCCATGACACACGACCTTCTCAACCAGGCCCCACCTGCCTCCCCAAACTCAGCTTGGCTTCTGTTACTCCAACATTATAAACCCTAACTCTCAGGTTCGGGTTCACAGACCCACGTCAGGAAATTGGGAGCCCTAAGGACCCCCCAGCTGGTTTGTCACTTATCGATACACAGTCAGTGAAGGTTTGGTACCGAGGGATTATGTCCTACTTCTCCTCAGTGCTGACGACCACGTGTGTGCATGGGTGAGTGCGTGGTGCTCATTCCCGGGCACAGTGGGACTCGGCTTCTCTGCGTGGGTCCCAATTCTGTGCATAGAAATTTCCTGGGCTTCAAGCCTCCGAGCCTGGCTTCACTCTTCACCCCCGAAGTCTGCGTGCTGCCACGCTGCAGTGAGTTTTCACCTCTCATTCAGCGCACACTCAGATGCCAGTGCCCCGCCCAGATACCACCCCGACCTCTGAGCACCCGTGTCCAGGCTGGAAGAGCCGCCACCCCTGAGGCTGGCCGTCTTGCATCTGCTCCTCTTGTGCGCCTCACTCTCCTCTGTGGCCAGCAAGCCCCAGGGCAGGAGGGGCCCCAGGCCCAGGGTTGGACTTAGGTCCCACAATGTCAGTGTGCACTGGCCGATGGACTTGGGGCGGGGCCAGTGGAGGCCTCAACAAGGAAGTGGAATCGCCGGCCATTGAGGAAACTCAGATTACAAGGGGAAGCCTCCCCCTCACTCCAGGAAGGACGGCCGTGGTGAAGAAATCAGAGAAACCAAACGCGGGCAGGCTGGAGGGAAAGGAGCCTCCTACACTGCTGGGGGGGCGTAGACAAGAACAACCACTCCAGAGATCAGCGTGGAGATTGCTCAGAAAACTAGCTCGACAATCCCGCTGTCCCCAGCCATTCACCGCAGGTAGCCGCGCAGAGTTAAAGTTATCACATTACAGCGATCTGCACATGCTACTGCTGAAAGCAGCGTCTCTGGTAGCTAAATCTTGGCAGCGGCCTAGCTGCCCATCAGCAGGTGGGTGGATACTGAACATGTGATTTTCACACAATGGGGGGCTACTCTGCTGTAGAGAAGGGTAAACTGAGTCCTTTGTAGAACATGGACACACCTTGAGACCATGATACTAAATGATGTAAATCAGACACACAACCTTAAATGCTGCATGGTTTCTCTCATAGGGGAAACAAATTACAAATAGCAAAATAAAAGATAGATAGTAGGCACTAGGGAAACCCTCCTCAAAGGGAAAGGGGAGCAACAGAGGGAGGAAGGGGGGGAAAGGGATGGAAGGAGTGGAGAGGAAGGAGTGGGGCGAGGGGACGGAAAACCCAAGACGCCCCGCCTGCCTCTCCGCTGCCCAGCACTCGTGCAGTCGCTGTGGATGGCAAACGTTGCTGATAACAAAACCGAGCCCAGCAGCAAAGCTAGGGAGCAGCTCTGGTCTGCACTCCAGCTTCCTGTGCTCCTTTCTCAGCTCACATCCGTCTGCAGCTCGCGGCTGCTTGGTCCGGGTTTTCTCTGCCGCCGGGAAGGTGTGAGCCTGTGTGGACAGGACCGAGTATGCAGGTGTCCGTTTCTTCCCCGAGCTCGGTGCAGTCCTGGCTCACAGCACACCCTCAGATGTGTGATGTCAAATGAATGAATGAATGAATGAGTGGAAGAAGCCAGATAAAACAATCACATCACTGGCCAGTATCACTGGTGGCAGGGTCCCTGTTGTCGCTAAGAGGCCACCATTGGGCCATGGCACAGGGCGTCCTCGGTCCTCCTTCCCTTGGGTTTTGGGGGTTGTGTCCTGGGGAAGTGGAGCGGAAGACCAGGAGAGCTTACCCGGTAGATGGTGGGGGAGCTGGAATGCCGGGGGTCACTAAAGAGCAGGCACTGGAATCCCACAGTGGGAGCTGAGGTGGTGCCAGCGAGTGCAGTCCTGCACCCAGACCCTCGGGTGCACAGATGTGCATTTGAACATCTTCTGTCCTGGGCCCAGCGAGGGTGACACAGGCTGAGGGCTAAGAAGGAGCTACTGCCTGTTCTCACAGAGCAATGTCAGTCAGCAAAGGCAGAGGCCAGCTGAGGAGAGGATGGACCTGGGGTGGACAACTGAGGCTGATTGGAACTCGGACAAAAGGAAAGGACGAAAGGACCAGAGGATGGCCCTGCCCCAGGCAAGGGCCTTCGGTGGCGGTGGCATCAGCCAGAATAGGGCCCCACTTCCCAGTCTGGGGGATCCATGGATGGGCCATCCTGTGTCTCAGAGAGGGCTGGGGGCAGTCAGGGTCATCCAGGGACGGCTGCAGGTGCCCAGGGTCAGCAGGCTGAGAGCCTTGGAGGCCTTGCAGGGAGCTGTGTGCTCATCTCAGCAGCTGCCACCTGCAGGAAAGTGTTTCATTAATGAGCTGCTAATGCCTGGGGGGTGGCAGGGGTGCCTGGCACTTAGCACCACTGTTCCTGGGAGGCTGGGGACCTGCTAATTGGCTTTGCACCTCCCAGAATCTCCCACTGCAACAGCGGCCAGCACAGCTCTAGGGCGTGGAACCACACGGGAGAGACCTGGGGGGGGGGTTGGGACATCCCCTTCCCTCTGTGACACGGGCCCACCCACTCACACAGCAGGCCTTGTGCACCCCCAGGCTCGCCTGCCACATGGGGGCTGCACTGGCCCAGGGGAACCGCACCCCTGCCCCTCCGCTCCTGGCTCCCTGGCGCAGGCCAGCAGCACAGACACCAGTTGCTTCCCCTAATGCACGAGGGCCACTTCCTGCCCTGGTGGCACCGACTGTAACCCTCCTGCCCCCAGGGAGGAGGCTGGGCTGCCTGGCCTGGGGCAGGGAGGAGAGAGGGAGCCCTGGCTGGGGCGGGGTGCTGAGCTTGGAGCCTGCAGACTCTGGGTCCCTGCCCCTAGCAGTGGTCACAGCTTCCTGGGTGCCACCAGGGCCTGCTCAATCAGAGACACCCACGCTGGGGAACAGACTTGCCATGCGTCCCGCCCCGCAGAGGGAAGTGGGGCTTTCGGGCTGTGGTCTCTCTGGGCTCCGCACTGAGCTGTGCCTCTTGGCTCTTCTTGCCTCTCACCGCAGCACCTCCCAGCAGCCCGCTCACAGCGCCTCCCCAGAGCCACTGTTAGCTTGGTCAGCACCCATAGGCTCCACTCTCCTGAGTCTCTGATCTGCTTTAGGGGGCAGAGCTGTGACCCTTGCTGCTCTGGTCTCTGGGGACACAGCTGTGACCTCCACCAGAGCCTCAGTAAACAGGCAGGCTTGGGCTCTGCTGTATAGTTGATTCTGTGTGCTGCTGCTTTTCACCTGGGCTACTGGGAAGCTCGGGCCATGTACACACCCTCTGGACCCCT
Source organism: Hydrochoerus hydrochaeris (assembly GCA_004027455.1). Taxonomy (NCBI): domain Eukaryota; kingdom Metazoa; phylum Chordata; class Mammalia; order Rodentia; family Hydrochaeridae; genus Hydrochoerus; species Hydrochoerus hydrochaeris. The sequence goes on from PVLA01012120.1 coordinate 46,857, forward strand.
CTGGGGTCTCTGGTGGGGACCTGCCAGCCCCTGCTGCTGCAGTCCTGCTCAGACCTCTTGCACCGGGTTCCTTCTAATGGCCCTCATCCTGCTGTGGCATCTTTCCAGTGACGGCCATGGAGTCTCACACAGGAGCAAGGGGCAGAGAGAGCAGAATTGTGCCCTGACATTTCCCAGGCTCAGCTGTCACCCTCATCCTCGCACAGGCCTGGGGGCTTGGGGACCCCACTCAGCCTCATCCCGCCGCACCAGGGTTTCCAGGAGAGCCAGCTTCTTGCGGCCGCCTGGGCGGCCAGTTCCAGTCCCATCTGG
>PVLA01012121.1:0-47156 GCA_004027455.1 Hydrochoerus hydrochaeris
CTGGCCCTAAGCCTGGGGCACTTCCTGCTTGGGGCTGGGGGTTGCTGCCAAGGTTAGCATATATATATTCCAGCTTCTAAAAAATAAAGCGGATTCAGATTCACTCACAGACTGGTGTGCAGTGTTTTCTGTCTCTCAATCGCCGACTCCCTGACCACCTTTGGGAAACCCTAGCCCTGCCGCAGCTGGACTCCGGCATTGCCTGCTGTGTCCCTGGCACCTAGAACCATGCTGGGTATATCTTGAATGCTCAGTAACTGTTGATGAATGAGTGGGTGACTTAGTGCCTCCCTGGCCGATGTGCCACGCACCACTCCATGCTCCCTCCTCCCCAGAGGATGCTATGAACTGGGAGTCTAAGGGACACATAATACTCTCCCAGATTGGAGTAGCCCCAGAGGCTAGATTTTTCTACCCCTCAGGGGGCCTGATGGTCTAGCCACAAAGCACACATTTCCTGCATGGTTACCACTATGGTCATGGGCTGAGAGATAAACTCAGAAGAAACCACATGGAAACCAGAACTCTGCCCATACTCCCAAGCCAGAGCCCATGAACCTTGCAGCATTCTCTGCTGCATCACTGCACAGAGCAAATGAGGAAAGGATTGATGCTCGGGCACATCTGTTGTGCTTGTTTTAAAAGAAAGCTCATTTGGAGGGTGCACAAAAATTAGGTTACAGTTATTTAATGCTTTCTGGACTTTCACAGGGTATAGAAATCAAGCTGATCTCACTGTAAATAGCATGCAAAGGACAGAAATCCACAATAGATCTGATAAACCCTACCAAAGTTTTAAAGGAATAACCAGAGATAAAAATCTCTGGGAGGAGCTGCTAGACACCTGAGTACGGTTTGCTTTGAGCCTGAGGGCATCATGGCTTCTCTGCTATCTTAAATTTTGTAATCTAACTTCAGGGAGAATACTTTCATTTCAGTACCTGAAATATCTTTATCCTCTGTAGGCAGTTTTGGACACTGGGATAATATAGCACTTTTCTCGAAGTGTTTTTCTGAAATCACTAAGCATGAGTGTGCTGCACACATTATATTACCATGTTCTATGACAATGGTGGTGAACCTACAGCATGCGTGCCACACAATAGGCTGTTTGCATCATTGAAAGCTCTAAAAGTTTGCTATCATTGTTCTGGGGTGAGGTTTTTCTGTGAGAATGTGACACCAGTTAGGTAAATGCAAACAGGACTTTATGGAAGGCATAGTCCTTGCAGAAGGGACCCTGTGAGTCGCTTACCCATCTGCCGCCGATGTACCACCCAGAAGTTCTTGTGCTCCTGCCCTGGGCCTGCCCTGGTGCTCTCGTGTCCTGGAGAATGCATGCACATTTTGTCCAGGGCTCCCATGGAACAGCTCTTTCTTGGTCCTTGAGAACAGTGCCGGTGGAGAGCAGCCTCTGGCTCCAGGAATCCTCTAGAAGCAGCCTCAGCACTGTTGGGAGAGGGATCCTGGGGAGGCCGGTAGAAGTCATCTTCTGAGATCCAGCTCTTGATTTCCTATGAAGAAAGAAGATAAAGACAGTCTGCTTTTAACTTTTTAAAAAAGATTTTTAGTTATGATTCACTTACCATAGCATTAACTTATTTTTTGTTTGTACACTACACAGGGTCTCACTGTGTAGTGTAGATTGGCCTTGAACCCATGGTGATCTTCCTGCCTCAGGCTCCTGAGTGCTGGGATTACAGGCCTGTGCAACCATGCCTGGTTGCATTAACTGATTTAAAAAAGTGGGTGTATGACTGGACAGTTTTGGGATCTCCATGGAACTGTGCAAATATCATCATGATCGAAGTTTACAATACTTTCATCCCCCTCAAAGAAACCTCATACCAACTGGGAGTTCCCTTTATTTCCCTAAGACACCCATGTCTAGGCTGCTGTTTGTCTATTTCCTGTCTCTGTAGGTTTGTACTTTCTTTTTTTTTTCCCCCTATCTTTATTTCTTTTTTAAAAAATTTATTTAAAGAGAAACAAAAGCATGTAAAGGGTAGAGATAATACAGAATTCCCAAAAAAAAGATAAACAATAAGAAATCACTAGTTAATAAATTATATATTATCCTCTTAGAAATAGTTGTTCAAGTTACAAAATTAAAGCATACAAAGTAGATATTCAAACAGTGAGAGTGTAAACAGCTACGCATGCATGAATCTCTACATGTAATTCTATCCTTTCTGTGTCAGAGGGAAAAACAAAATATAGCAAGACAAAACAGAACAAATTCCTATAGAAACATGAAACCAAAAGTCGTATAAAAAAACCACAGTACAAGGTGATCTACAATGATTACTGTGTTGTTTCTTATTATCTTCAATAGAATGTCTATATCATCAGGCATAATTGAATATAGCAGTATAATTGAGTATAGCAGTAAATAACAATATTAGTAAAATAAAACATTGTAGACAGTATAAAACTTCAAAGGCAGGTAATAATCAAACTAGAGTGGATATTCTAGTGAATCTTGTCATCTTAAGTGCAGTTGCCTATACTCTCAGACTTGATACTATCAATCATAACAGCTTTGAATAAAATCTATCAATACAAAACAGCGATCCAACAAACCAGGTTCGATTACAATCAGTCATGGTAAAACACTGTAGGTTTTACAGAGCTTTAGATTAAGTTAGTAGGAAATTAAGGATGATTACCATACTATATCCTGTTATTTTCAGGATTACTGTCTGTGCCCTCAAATCTAGTACAGGTAGAATGACTGGAACAGAATATAATACATCTAAGCACAGTAGTGTGAGTAATGTGGGTTTTAAATCCTGGTGCACTATTAACAATATAGCATATCAAGACCATGTATGTTAGAGTTTCTAGTTAGCCTTCTCTGCCTCATTTCTGCTATGCTATTTTTCTGCCTTTGTTTAGTTTTCTCCTTCATTCTACTGCCTGCCCCACTCATTGAGGCCTTTCTGCCACTGTTCCTAAAATCCTGGTATTTTTTTTCTCTCTCTAGAATGTCCTTCATTATTCTCTGCAGGGTTGGATTGATGGTCACAAACTCCCCCAGTTCCTCTTTGTCATGGAAGCATCTTGTTTCTCCACTGATTTCTAGTGACAGTTTTGCAGGATACGTCAATCTGGGCTGGAGGTTATTTTCTTTCAGGGCTTGGAATACTTCACTCCAAGCTCTTCTTGATCTGATGATCTGTGTTGAGAAGTCAAGCATGATCATAATGGGCTTACCTTTACAGGTAATCTGTTTCTTTTCTCTAATGCCTTTTAATATTCTGTTTTTATATTGAATTTATGGTATCTTGATTATTATATGTCTGGGTGTAGATCTGTTTTGGTTGTAGGTGGCTGGAGTTCTGTATGCCTCACATAACCAAATGCCATTTTCTTTTCCCATGCTTGGGAAGTTTTCCTTAATTATTTCTGTGAATAGCCTTTGTAATTCGCCTGTATGTATTCCTGCTTCTTCATTCACATTTCTTATTCTTAAATTGTAGATTCTCATCATCTTCTAGCCTTTGTATTGTTACTGCCTGTTTCCTTGTTATTTTTAAGAGATCTTTCCTTTCATAATCACACATTGCAAACTTGTCTTCAAGTTTTGATAGTCTATCCTTAGTTTCTTTTAAGGAGTTTTGCCAGCTTTCAATGGAGTTTTTAATTTCCTGGTAGTCTCTTTGAATCTGCTTCATGTATTCTGTATTTCCTTTATATTCTTTATCAAATGTTTCTCTCCTTTTTTTGTGTTCCTCCCTTCTTCTGTCTGTATCTTCCTGAGAGATGCTCCCTGAGAGCATTTCTTTAATTATGCTACTCATATCCTGCTTTACCTGATTTAATATTTCAGTTTTGAGCTTGTCTACAAGGTCCCAAAGATATCTCTTCATGTCCATTGAAGCCATGTCTGATGTTGTGTTTGCTGCCCTCAGTCTCCCTTGTTTTTCCTTCTGGATCAGTGCTCTCAGGGTTCTGGGCTGGGGGCCTCCTCCTGCCTCTCGCTCCTGTCATGGTCCTGGCTCCACACAGGTTACAGTGCAGGTCCTAGCTCCCTTCCCTGTTGGCCACATTTCCTCCGAAGCACGCTGGCAAGGGAACTCCACCCTCTCCTGCCTGCTCTTGTCACTGAGGTGTAAGCAGGCTGCGTATGCCTGCCCCTCCCCACTGGGCCAGCCAAACTTCAGGGGCCTTCACCGGGTTAGTGCTTGCTAGGCACAGGTAATTGATTTGGGATGGCTCATTGGGTCCCGGCCAGGGGCACGGCCCAGTCCAAGCAAATTGCACGAATCTGCTCTGGAGAGGGAGCAACCAACTGAAGTCACTATCACTCCCAGTTCAGGCTCCTCCTAACCCGATTCCAACACGTTGCCCATTTGGTTGCACCCTTCCTGTGTGGGGGGGTCCTCATTCCCAGCACTGACCATGGATTAATGAAGGTTCCTCCACCAGCTCCACTCTCTGCTCTCTGTTGGGCTCACCAACCCAACTTCAGCGCTGCTGTGCTTCCTATGAGTGGCAGCGGGAATGAGTTTGGGCAGCTCTGCCTGCCAGTGTGGATTCAAGCTGGTGCAAGCTTGGCGGGTTGCCACGAAAACACTGTCCTATAGTTTTTAGCTGTTTCAGTTGTAGTCCCAAAGTATTTGATGAGCTTTTTTATGTTTTAATTTTTTTCTGTGTCGAGAGGATCCATCTTCCTCTGTCTGGGTCTCTCCAGGGTGTTTTATTCTGGCTTATGAATTGTTTCTCCTGGGAGGCTTTGTGTTTTGTTGCTCACTGATTGGCCATCGTGTCTTCTTCCTTTGTACTTTCTTTAATATGTGATCTTTTGTGACTGACTTCTTTATTCTTGCATAATGTTTTCAAGGTTCATCCATGTTGCAAATATACACCAGCATATATTCCTTTTTACTGCCAAATAATTTTATGGATGTACCAGATTTTATCTTCTTATCAGCTGATGGACATTTGGTCTATTTTCACTATTTCTGTATAATGAACACCTATGCACAAGTTTTTGTGTGGACTTATGTTTTCTTTCCTTGCATTCATACTTTGGAGTGGAATTACATTACCAGAGGAGACTCTGTTTCTTCCTTGAGGAACTACCAGTCTATTTCCTATGGTGCCTGAACCATTTTACACTCCCAGTAGTAATGCACTATTCTGTTTCCTGATTCTAGCCATCCCAAAGGGTGTGAAGTGCTAACCCCTTATGGCTTTGATATATGTATTTCCCTGATAACACATCTTTTCATGTGTTTAGTATACATTCACTGGAGAAAAATCTACTTGCATCCATAATATTGGGTTATCTTTTAGTTGTTAAGGGCTGAATCATGCTCCCTAATAAGACACGGAGTACTTCATTTAGAAATAGAGTTCTTGCAGATGTATTTAATTAAGATGAGAGCCTAATTAAGTATCCTGAGCTCTTAATTCAATATGACTAACATTCTTATACAAAGAGAAGGAAAGATAGATATATACCATTGTCACTTTTCTTATTGCTGGAACAAAATATGTGACATTAGCAACCTAAAGGTGGAGAGGTGTATTTTAGCTCACAGTTTCAAAGTTTCAGTCCAGATTTGGCAGGCTTAAACACAGAAACATGGTGGAATGGCTCATGTTATGGAGGCCAGGAAGCAGAGAGTGGGAGGAGGAGCTGGGGAGAGAGATCTACCCTTCCAAGCCATGCCCCAAGTGAGCCAGTTCTTCCAGCCAGATCCCATCTCCCAACAGCAAGGCAGCTAGGTTGCCCCATGATTTGACTACTTTTCCAAAAGCTCCACCTGTGAGTACACGAGATCTTTGGGAGACCTTCGTAAGCTGAGGCATGACACACACACAGAATGCAGAGTCAGAAACAGGGAGGGAGAGTGCATGCATGATGGGAGGGAGGGCCTGGAATAATGCAGACACAAGCTGGGAATACTAAGGTTTGTTAGCAACCTTAGAAATGCGGAGAAAGGAACCTTCCTTAGAATCTCCAGATGGAACAGCCCTGCTCTTGGGAGAGGGAACAAGTGCTTGCTTTTGCCTGGGGAGCTGTGAGAGGCCAGAGGTCACTTAGTGGGCAGGGGAGCAGCTCTGTTGCCAAGTTAGTAGTCCTGTCCTGTCAGGCATCTGTGCCCACAAAGCAGAGGCCAGGTTCTCAGCAAGTGTGAGCTTGGTGTGGCCAAGGCCATTACCCCAGCCTCCACAGCCATCAAAGAATCAGTTTCTGCTGTTTTAAGCCATCCAGCTTATGGCACATAGTCTTGGCTGCCTTAGGGAGCTACAAATTGCGAAGGTTCTTAACATAATGCAGGCACAGGGCCTTTATCAGTGATGCCATTTACTAATACAGTAATCTCTCTTATTCTGTGAGCTGTCATTTCATTATCTTAATGCTGCTCTCTGAAGCAGAAGTTTTTAATTTTGATGAAACACACCAAATTTTATTTTTCTGGTCTGTGCTCTTGGTGTTGCATCAAAAAAATCACTGCCAAAAACAGTATTATGAAGATTTATTCCTATGTATTCTGGTAAGCAGTTTATAATTTTAGCTCTTACATTTAGGCCTATGGTCCACTTTTAAGAGATTCTGGGTGAGGTGTGAGGAAGGGGTATACCTTGTCCCTCTGCAGGTAGACATCCACAGTTCTGCAGGTTGGGTTTTTCCACCCTGCTTATAGGGTTTGGCTGGCAGTGCTTAGTTCTCAAGGCTGCCTCTGCTCCCTCTTCTGCTGTGCTGTCTGTCTCAAGTTGCTCACCGACAGGGGAACCAGGGAGGCTTGGGGTCAGTCAGCTTGTGGGAATGGATTCTAGTTCCCTTTCCCCCCTATTATCTTACTACTCTCTGCCTTTTTGTGCCTAAACATGGAAGACTAGAGGCAAGGAAGCTGGTTGGGCTGCCCAAAGTGGTTGTCTGCCAGAAGAAAATGAGTCAAGGGAAAGGTCAGCCCAGCCTCACCCTCACAGTACTATATCCAAGCTCTAAATCAGGACTGCTCTTCTTGTTTCTGTAGCAGAGGAGAGGAGCTAGACTGGGGCTCTTGGAAGGGTTGGTTTACTCTCCATTCAGATGGCACAAAACTCGTAAAGTCAAGAGTCAGGTACTTGGGGGAGCTTCTTCCATAGGCTCTGGGAATTGGCAGGTGGTTCTTTCTGCCAGGGACTAGACAACCAGCTATGGGGTCATCAGGACTCAGGAGACCTATTAAAGAAAAAGGGTGAAATAACAGAGGTGGCTGAGTCAGGAACTGGGAGGACAGAGATGTGTGAATTTTATGAATAGGAATAGAAAGGGCTTCTCTCTTCCCTGGGGACTGGAGACCATTAGGAAATGTGAGACACAGTCCACGGGCCAGAGCAGCCTCGGAAATGATTCTCTGGGTATGACCTTTGCCTCTGTCAGCAACCAGAAGGCAGTAGGAAGCAGCTCCCAGGAGTGAGGGCTGCGGTGCCCTGCTGTGAGTGGGGTAGGAGGAAACTGAGAACATATGTGCAGTTTCCAGTCTGACTCTTTTTCTGTAATTCTTGTAGGTCTGCTTGCTCAGGGCCATTATCTGGGCTGCTTTCTGCACCTTGAACATTGACCCAGAACTTGCTCTAGAGTGGCACCTGCTACCAGGGGCCCAGAACACAGGAATACCACCAGCTATCCAAGTATCACTCCGCTGTGCACAACAGCTAAGTCTCAGAGGTGGGTCAGGTCTCTAGACTGCTTTCTAAAGGATTTTCCACCCAGGCACTGGGACTTCCCATACCCACAACTGCAGAAGGAGACCCTACTCCACCTGCAGGCAGTTTATGGGGTCAGTGATCAGGTACACATTTCAAAGTCTCTTGCTGCCTGTGCCCATTCTTCTCAGCATAAATGCAATCATGATGTGAACCATCACCAGTCTAATCCAGTGTCTGTCGCCAAAGGGCAGGGCTTTCATCTGTCCTGTTGCATCTCTGTCCCTAGTACCAATCATGGTGCTTGGACACCATCATGCTTTGTGTTGAAGGAATTAAAACAAAACATTTTTAACAGAAGGACTGAATTGCTTTCAGGGTTAGCAAACTGGACAGTGACCTCAACATCACTTCAAAAACGCATCAGATCAAAAGTATGTGTCTAAGTGACAGAAGCATAGAACAATGAGCATCACAGGAACAGACATACAGGGCATGACACACAGGGAATCCCAGCATTGTCCACAGGCAGGGAGCCCACCAGGCCCTGTGCATAGGTCAGCTTCACAGTGCTGGCCAGTGCCTACCCATGGAGTGACACAATGGATGAACCCACAGAGCCTCTGAGACAAGAAGGGGGAGCACTGGGGACTTTCACACTGGACTGAGCACCAGGTTCTTTGATTCCATGCTCCCCAGACCACTCTGACCAGCCCAGATCCCCGAGGATGCACTGCTCCAAGGAGACTTGCATACTCACATCTGGAGACAGTCAAGAGCCATGAATGGTGGCCACTCCCCCAGGTACAGTGCTCAGGCCTGATGATATAGAAGTAAATAGGCATAACCTTGTGTCAGGACCTAATGTTCCAGGAATGAACACAGAAAATAGGCAGACAATAGTTGATACATCTGCAGATAATTGTCAAAAACAAAGGTATGAAGCTGAGAACACAATGAGGATCAGGGGCAAGTCAAGAAAATGCTCTTGGAGAGGGAAGAAGCACTTGCTTTGCCCAGGGAGCTGCGAGGAGGTTACAGGCCAGTCAGTGGGCAGGGGAGGGGCTCTGTCACCAACTCTGTAGTTGTCCCTTCAGGTCTGGGCCCCTGGAAGACATGTCTGAGCCTGCAAAGCAGAGACCAGGTCCTCAGCAGGGCCAAGAAGATACCCTGTGCCTCTGGATCAAGCCAGCTACTGGCCACAACCTTTAGGATCCCATAACACTCATCTTCCTAAAGCAACCTTCAGGATAACAAGTATAGATTTGGACTCACAGTTACATGATTTCCATGATCATATTCAATGCATAGGGCTAAGTCAAGTAGATAACCATGTGGAGCAATAGCTTCCTATTTCATACCATACACAAGAGTTAACCCTGTAAGGATTAGAACCCTCATTGTGAATGGAAAATTACAAAAGCTTCTACCAGGAAACACTAGAAAGTAATGCCAAAGCCTTGGAGTATATAGAGATTTTTTTAAATAGCACAACACACACACACACACACACATAACCTAGGCAAATCATAAACAAAATGATTGATAAACAGAACATCATTAAAATTGAGAGCTTCATTCAATGAAAAATGTCATTAAAAAATTTAAAGGCAAATCATCCTGGAATCCCGCTCCTTCCCTCCAATAAAAGCTGTATATCCGTGATTTATAAAGAGCCACTACAAGTCAATACAGAAACCACACAGCACCACCCTTAAGAATGGGGTGATGAATTGAACAGACTCTTCCTTAAAGAAGAGCAAAAGGCTAATAAGCAAATGAAAAGCATCAATGTCTTTGCGTACCAGGGCCATGCAGATTAAACTCTGGTAATAACGCATTTCTTAACCACTAGGATAGCTGTGATCATTTAAAAAAACCCCTAGATAATATTAACGGAAGAGGAAACATAAATTACTAGTAGGAAAGCCAGGCATGGTGGTGCATGCCTGTAATCCCAGCACTTGAGAGGCTGATGCAGGAGGATCACCCGGGCTATATAGTGAGTTCAAGGCTAGCATGAACTAGATAGGGAGATCCTGTTTCAAAACAGAAAACAAAACAAAACAAAGCACTCTGTGACTGTGGGGGATGGCTACATAAGCCTGTGAATTTACTGAAAACCACTGAATTATACTCTAATGAGGTGATCACATGCGTGTGGATCACACCTTGGTAATGCTGTTTAAAGGTGGGGCAGGTGTGCTTCTCCTTTTATTTGATGGCTGTTGTTCCACCCTGAGTAATGATCTGGAAGCTACAGCCTTCCAGATCCTTAAATGATGGACGTTATTGCTGCAGAAAGGTGGAATAATGTGGGGAAGGCAGAGACTGCTCGGGTCATGAGCTGGAGAGCCCCACCTCAGCTCCAACAGTTCCCCAGGATCCCCGCCCCCACCCCAACAGTCTGGCCACTCACCGGACTGGTGGGGGAGGAAACCATAAGCTTCAACCCCATGCTGTGATCCTGTAGGGCCTTCTGCAGGTTGCTTCCTTGGCCAACAGTTCCACTTGCCTCTCTCCCAGGACCAGAAGGCTGCTGGCCTGAAGTACTTCCTCCAGGACAGGCTTGGGCAACGACTGGCTGTTTCACATGTGGGGTGCCAGGTGCCTGGGGCAGCGGCTCCTGCTTGTGGTCATCTCCTGGGGTCCTAGAGGATGTGCAGACAGGAAGGGACTCTGCAGGCACATCCGAGAGCAGGCGTGTGCTACTGGCCAGGTCATGGAGGGACAGAGGCGCCTGGAGAGTGGGTACCTCTGACTCTTGATGTGGTCTGCAGGTTGGCACAGAGTTTACCTGGGCTTTGCTGAATTCCGACAACACCCTAGAAGTTTTCAAACAGAGAAACCTGTGTGACAAGTTAATAGCCAGAATGTCCAAGGCTACTGGGGCAGTGGTAAGAACAGAAAAATGCTGCTTGTGATTAAGAAGCCCAAACTGTCCAACACTCCCTCCATCACCCTCCTGCCCTCCCTCACTCCCATATGGTCTGGCCAGGACTCAGGCACAGTGCTGGAGCCCAGGCCTCAGGGAAAATGCCCATGTGGCAGATGTGAGTGGGGACCAACTGACATCTCAAACAGGCTCACTCAGGCATTTGCCTGGGTGAACAAAGGGCTGTATGGGCAGTGGTTTCCCCAGCGCCATCTGCTGCAGAGTCTAAGAAAAGATGGGGTGTCTCAAAGAGGGTCTCCAGTAGCAGAGCACCCAGGCACCAACTGCTCCTGGGACGGGACTGGATGATCTGAGGACTCTGTCTGTGGGACGGTATGGGATAGCAGGTCTAGCCTGAGGTCCCAGAGTTTGTGCCTTCAGAGCTGGAATAGGCATGGGGTCACTGCCCTCCCCAGAGATGTGGGAAGGTGTGCACAAGTGTACTCAGCTATGTACTACTTATGTTCCTGGTGGCACTGCCACTCCTTGTCCTGTCAGAGGCACTACCTGGGGCCCCAGGGAACCAACGTTCACTGCCTTTAGATACACAACACACACTGCACAGAAATATTTCTGGGCCTTCTGGAATGTGCTCTGACCAGCAATGCTCCTCCTCCTACTCTCCCCCTCCCAAGGTTTCTGGGAATCCAGGTTCCCTTTCTAAAATAAACTCGCTTGCTGTTTCCTCTTCTGCTTAGAAAACCACTGGAGTAAGGCATGGACAGACACAGGTTCAGAAAGCAAAATGGCTGCCCAGAGGCCAAAGACAATGTGCAGCAGACCTACTGGCTTCCACTGGAGCCAGAAGGTACATTAAGCTCCCCTCATGTAGGCTGAGGGAAGGAAGATTTTAGAACACAAGCTGTTTACCTGCTTGCTTCCTACTGAGCTCTGCTTTTACCTACCCCATCCTAAGCCCAAGCAACATTTGTGGTCAAACCTATACTTTTACGAGCAAGTGACTTAATAGGGATGCTAGACATTCAGTAGGGAAAGCAGTGTTTTCAACAAATGGTAGATAAATGGGCACATATACAACATTTAGCTTAACATCCACCAAACACCTAACTGTAATAGTTAAAACTCCAAACTCTTAGAAGAAAATGTAAGTATAAGTTTCAAGTCTTTAGATTAGGCAGTGGTTTCTTAAACATGACATCTAAACCATACACAACCAGTACAAAATTGATAAACTAGATCTTACCAAAATGAAAAATGTTCGTGCTTCAAAGGATACTATCAAAAAACTGAGGGGTCACAGGTGTAGTTTATCAGTTGTACAAAGTTCTGGGTTTGATTCCGAGTATTGAGAAAAAGAAAAGTGAAATAACAACCCAAAGAATGGAGGGAAGTATTTGGAAATCACATAAATAGCCCAATATCCACAATAAAGAAGTCTTACAACTCAACAATTAAAAAAACCCCAAATTTTAAAATGAGCAAAGGATTTGAAGACTTCTCTGAAGAATATGTACAAGTGGACAACAAGCGGACATGAAAAAAAAAAAAGAAGGAAAAAGTGTATGAAGAGATGCTCAAGGTCAGTGGCCATGGTGGATGCAAACCAATCCAAACCTACCAGGACAGCTACTACTGCCAATGACGGAACTATCCTCACAGATAAATGCTGACAGCGCAAAGCAGCCATTTTAGCAAAGTTTGGTAGTTCCTTTAAGGGCTAAACATAGAATTACAGGTAACCTAGCATCACTACTTTACGCATGTACCTAAGAGAATTACATGTGTCCACCTGAAAACTTAGACATAAATGTTCACAGAAAAATTACTCATAACAGCCAAAAATATGAGGAAAAATTAACCATCAACTGATGAGTAGACAAACTGTGGTAGATCCACACAAAGAATATTATTTAGCTGTGGCACATTATAACATGAGCGATTCCTGAAAACATTACATTTGGTGACTGACACTAGCCACAAAAGGCCATGTTTTGTATGATTCCATTTATATGGAATAACTGAAAATCCACAGCTGATGGTAAGGGGTTTCCTTATGGGATGATGAAAATATTCTTGAATTAAAAAAAATAAGAAAGAAATATTCTTGAATTAGATGGTAGTGATATTGCATAATTTTGTGAATACACTAAGTACCACTTTATTTATTTTATTTTACTCTTTTGGTATTGGGAATCCAATCCACGACCTTGTTGCCAGGCAGGTGCTGTGCCGCTGGGCTATATCCCCAGGCCAGTACCACTTCATTAACACTTTTAAAATGGTGAAATTTTGCCAGGCACAGTGGTGCACAACTGTGATCCCAGCACTTGGGAGGCTAAGGCAGGACTGCCATGAGTTCAAGGCCTGCCTAGTCATATAGCAAGGCCTTGTCGCAAACAAACTCACGCCAAACCAAAATAAAAAGCAAAACCCAAAAAGAGGTGAATTTTTTTTTTTTAGTTATGGTTTCTTTTTGTCTTTTTGAGACAGGGTCTCACTATGCAGTTCAGGATGGCCTTGGGTTCACTTTATAGCCCAGACTAGTCTTGAACTTACAATGATCCTCAGCCTCCTGAAAACTCGGATTACGAGAGTGTGCCACCACACCTGGCTTGCCTGTTGTTTCTTGAGATAGAGACTTGTTATATAGCCCAGGCTGGCCTGGAAATCATGGCCATCCTCCTTCCTCAGCCTTTTGAGTGCTGGAATCACAGGCATGTGCCACCACACTCAGCAAGATCTCAGCTCACTATGTAGCCAAAGCTGGCCTCAAACTTGCACTCCTCCTGCTTCAGCCTCCCCAACTGCCAGGATTACAGGTGTGTGCTACTGCTCCTGGCACAAATGGTGAATTTAATGGTGTATCAATTCTGTCTTGATAAAAGAAATAAGCGAGTAATCAGAGAAAGGTAGAAAGGAATAGTTATGCGGGAGGCAGGTAGGTGCTGGTATTTGCTCTAAAAATAGATAAACAAAAAGCTAGGAGTGCAACTTGCAGGGATGGGAAATGACAAGTTCTGGAAACAAAGGCCTCACTCACACAGGTGGAGAGGAGAACACCTATTAACCACTGTGCACATCCAAATTTTAGGGACAGAATGGGGCCACCTGGACAAGTCAGGCAGGCTGTTTCCTGTAGGTGACCCCTACGAGTCTGGTGCCTTGTGGGCACGGGGAGAGGGGTGGTGAGTGAACAGGGAGGGCCCCATTTCTACCTGGCTGCACCCTGCACACTACTCTGCACCCCACCCCAGGTTTTGCAGTTTACAGGCTGCCCCTGTCTGTAAAGCAGATACAGTAGCAGCACTACCTTTTATGACTGTAACTAAGATCATAGGAGATAATACAAGCAGAATGCTCAGGGGTGTGTCTGAGACATAACCTTTAGTAAGCCTTCCCCTTGTTCCCCTTGTTATGCTGGCTACTTTTACCACTGATTAGACAGCTTAGATGCCACATAGAAATATAAAAGTATAAAGGAAAAAGCCAAAGTGTGAAAATACTAGCATTACAAAAACAAGACACTTACATTAACGAATCTTAATCTACAAGAAATTTTTTTAGCAGTACGAGGGATTGAACCCAAAGGCTACATGCCCAGCCCTTATTTTTAATTTTTAGACAGGGTCTTGCTAAGTTACTTAAGACTGGCTTTGAACTTTTGAACCTCCTGCCTCAGCCTCCCAGGTAACTGGCGTTAGAAGCATGTTCCACTGAACTGGCTATGAAAGAGAATTTAATAACAGTGTTAGAATAAATGATGATGCCTAAGTAAATACCACTAGACAGAAGCAAGCTTGTATAATAAATTAGTTTCCATTAAATCAAAACCAATGAAATCAAGTTTATAGAGTTTCACCAGAATCAGCAGTAGTCTTCAGAGCCTAGGGAAAATAAAATACACTCATCAAGTGGAAAAAATGCAAGCTAAAGCTGAGATTTTTGAATGTAAAGTAAAAAAGGAAAGTTTTCAACAATTCTGAAAAAAACATAACAGAAAGGAAACTGAAAGGCCATAGCCCTTCCCCTTTTATGTGGCTTAAGGCTAGAATTTCCAAATACCTTTTATTCAAATATTTAAAATGTGCTTCCAAAACTGTTCAAAAGGAAAGAGAAACTGGGATGAGGGAAAGGAGAAAAGAAGGGAAAAACAAAAAAAAACCAAAATAACTTATACAAGATAGTTATGATAGTTATACTAGCTTCTCTTAGTTCATTGAAAACAAAGGTTTAGGCTAATTTTGTTTGGATAATTTTTCATGTCTATATTTTATATGCCGAAGATAACAATATGCAGTGTAATAACTATTGTTACTCTATTATCTTGTTTTGACATTTTATTTTCTCTTTAAAATAAGATTTAGAAATAAAATAAAATGTGCTTCCATTTAGTAAACAGTCTGAAAGCAGCATGTCACATATGCACCTGTACACATGTGCTCACACACGTGTCTGCAGTAACTAAAGCCCGGTCTGAGAACCAGTGTGCAGGGTTGTGGGCTCCGACCACTTGGACCTGGTGCCGGCGAGGCCCAGAGCTGCTCTGCAGGCCAAGGAGGCTGCACATGCGTCACCCCCATGGGAAGGGTTCACAATGAACACTCACCTCCAGAGGTCCTGCAGCTGCACACAGTGACAAGTAGTGGGACAGCTAACATCCCAGATACCTAGTAGCAAAATGATCTCATTGCTGTGCTCTTGGTGACTCTCCTCAGCTCTTCACGTAGCATGGCTCAACTCTTTTTCTTTGAAGAATTCTTAACCTCATGTCACAGGGAAGGACATCCATGTCAGAAAGTTGGAGAATGGACACATCAGGCAGTGTGACTCCTGAGTGCACTGGACTATACTTAAGCTCCTTGGTGACAATCGTAATGCACACTCAAGGGACAGTCAGTCTTCTGACCATAAATCAAGACACAATTTGGTCTCTGGAAAAAAAAAAAAAGAAACCCTTTGGGTGTGTGTGTGTGTGTGTGTCTATATTATATACATATATATATATATATATATATATTTTTTTTTTTTTTAAATTTAATTTTATTTTATGGATGGTGTTTGAGACAGGGTCTTCCTATGTAGTCCAGGCTAGCTTTGAAATATATAGCTCTGGCTGATTTGAACTCTTGGTCTTCCTGCCTCAGCCTCCTGAGTGCTGAGGTTACCAGTGTGTGCTACCATGCCTGGTTCATACATTTAATTTTGAATGTTGTTTTGTATTTTATGGTTAATTTGCAGGGGTTGAACCCAGGACCTTCACACTGAGCTACATCACTAGACCTCTTTAAAATTTTTTATTTTGAAACAGTGTTTTACTAAATTGCCCAGGCTGGATTTGAACTTGGTGACCTTCCTACCTCAGCCTCACAGAGTGCTGGGATTACAGGTGTGTAACCCACCATGCCTGGCTTGCAGATGTTGATTTTACATTTCTAACAAGCACAGAGTATGAGTTTTAAATTACAGATATTTAAGTAGTCTAATAATAATAATAAGGAAGTGAACTTTAGGTAGTGGTAAGAATCCCTGCACTTAAAACATACACTTCAAGAAATGCTAATTTCTGCCGCTATCCAAAGACTAACTTCAAAGCCCCTTTCCAGGAGACACGGTGCTGGACATGTGTGTGTGTGCATGGTGTTTAATATCTGTTGAGTTGCCTACATTGTCCAGGGCTCATCAACTTGCACACATCCTGACTCTCATCTCCCCATAAAACTCAGGGCAATGCTTCTCATGCAGGGTGGAGGACTACTGCTTCAGTGACTTTACGCTGGACTTTTCCAGGCACAAGACTCATAAAGATAAAGGTGCACATGACAGAGAAGCTGGCGGTCTGTGGAGGAGATGGAAACACAAAGGGCTGGATAAGACAGCAAACCCGGTCACGCCATGGGCCCAGCTCCATCTAACAGCTGAATATGCTGCTTCCCTGGCCCAGGGCTCAGAGCCACCTCTGGAACCAGCAGACACTCATAAGTCTGTACTCACAAGGCATCTGATTTGCCTCTCAGTCAGCCCAATAAGGCATCTCCAGTTTTTTTTTTTATTGGTACCAGGGATCGAACTCACGACCACACGCTTGCAAGTCAGGCGCTTATGCTGCTGAGCTAAATCCTCAGCCCCGCATCTCCAGTTTAAAGAGGAAGAGACTGAGCTTCAGCAATCTCCCTGACATGAGTGGCCTTGCCAGTAGTACAACATGTCCGGAGAGCAGGTCTGCTCGGAGCCCAGTCCACGTGGCACCTAACTCAGTGCTGGTCCCACTCTGGGTGGGACCTGTAGAAGCACTGGGACCCAGGCAGGGTGAAGGTGCAGCAGAAGAGGAAAAAGACAAAAGCAGATGGATCAAGGGCTCAACTGAGGAGGCTGAAACAAAGCTCATTGCTTTTCACCCATTAGAGCAAACAGACAAAGTTTGGTAACACTTCTTACTGGCAAGGCTAAGAAGACATGGGTGCACTCTTTGCACCATATAAATAGGTAGTGTCTGAAATTAGATTCATCCATGCTTTGACTCAGCAATTTTGCTTCTGGAATTTACTCAACTGAGACACTTTCATAAAATTAAAAGGCCACATATAAAAGGTTATTTATGCAAACAGTGACTTTCAATGCCCATTAAATATGTCTGCTCAAATATACTAAGACACAATACTGTAACAGAGACATATATGACAGACAAAAAATGAATATACAAAGATGTACTCTGATATACAAAGATTTCCTCCAAAATGAAGTCTAAACAATGTACATATACTAGCTTTTATGGAAGGAGGAGGGTAAGAAATAAGAAAGTTTAAAAATGTGTGTGTATATTGGTATTTGTCACAGATGGACTTAGATACTTTGGAAAAATATACAAGAAATAATAATTATGCTCACAGGAGGGAAAGGACGAGCAGGGAAGCTGTGGAACTGACTTATGCAGGGTCATCGGGGTACAGCTGGAGTTGTACCAGGCCTGAGCCCTTTCGCATTCACTCACCATACCCTGTTCCTGTCACAGCTCCCAGAAGTTCCCAACCCTGGGTTGAACATGTTTGGTTTGACTCTAGCCCTAGTGGAGTTCAGTGACAGTCACATGCATAGGAAGGGGGAAAGAAAAGAGAAAAGGTGTGAAAGAGGATGGGCGAGCCAGAGAGGGGCACTCACTCTTGCAGGGACTGGTCAGAATCATCAGCATTTGCTGCTCCCAGATCTGAGTCATAGGACATGGGCTCCTCGGAGCGGTCTGGACTCTTGGAGCCATTCTCTTGGAGCAGACAGCTATCAGAGTTCAGGCTGTATGACATTTGCGAGGAAGTGGCTGTGTCCAGGCTGAGTGATGAGGCTGTGAGCTTCCTGTTCTGCCGGATCTTATGGCCTGAGTGCTGAACTTCGATGTCTTCTGAGCCTGAGGAGTGGGAAATGGAATCCAGAGACTCCTTACGTTGCAGTTCTATACTAGAGGTAGAGAGAGGATCGAGCTCTGAGAGTGGGAAAAGCCCGGAGAGGGCTAGTGGGGTGAGCGTCCACTCGTTTAGGATAGCAGACTTGTAGGACAGCTCAAAGGACAAGGATGTGAGACCCTGTAGGAAGCTCAGGAGGAACTCGCCCTCTTCGGCGTCACGCAGCAGAGCTGTGGGCTGGTAGTACTCGCGCAGCCTTGTCTGCTCCTGGAGGAGCAGCTTCAGGTAGCACTCCATCAAGCCATCGTTGAGGGCGAGCCGCAGCCAGGCCCGGCAGCGGCCCACATCCGTGTTGACAAAGGACAGGTGCTCTAGGTCCGAGATGATGTGTCTGGGAGGGCAGAGCAGACTTGCTTCAGAAACTGCCTTGGGTCACTAAGAAACTAGTTAGCAAGAACCACTGGTAACAATGGTAGATGTGTGCAGGCATGAAAAATTCCTTAATAATGGTATTTCAAGGAAAGTATAGAGATATTAAACTATAATCTCCAATGTTTTGAGGTTAGTGTTATGAAGGATAATTGTCATGTTCATTACAATCCCCTATGATCACTGCCATCATCTGCTGATCAAGATATGTGTACCGAATACCCAAGATTTTAGAGCTGGGAAGCTATGAATAGAGACACGATCCCTGTGCTGGGTCCAGGCAGGGGCCCTTCTTCAGGGTGTGTTTCTGGAGACGAAGCTATGGCCTTGAGCATGCTAAGTAAGTGTTTCACCACTGAGTCACACTCCCAAGCCCCTGTTACTGCTATTTAAGGGCCCATGGAGTCAGCTTTTTACTTTTTGGAGATGGTGTAGGAGATTGGGCCATCACTTCATACAGAAAATGCCACAGAAAATGTAGCATTTGAACTGTGCCCTAAGGGTTTTTAAGAAGCAAAAATGAGCCAGGTATGGTGAGGTACACTTGTAATCTCAACACTGTGGGAGGCTGAGGCAGGAGGAATGTCATGTTTGAAACCGGCCTGAGTGACTTAGCAAGACCTTACCTCAAAATAAAAATTAGGGGGATAGCAACGTTGGGGGAACAGAAGAAAAAAAATGGGCTGAGAAGCCAGACATGCTGGCACGCTCCTGTAATCCCAGCACTCAGGAGGCTGAGGCAGGTGGGTCATTACAAGTTCAAGAGCAGCCTGAGATACACAGTGAGTCCAAGGCCAACCTAAACTACATAACAAGACACTATGTCTCAAAAAAAAAAAAAAAAAAAAAAAGGCTATAGATACAGTTCACTGTGAAAGCCCCAGGTTCTATCTTGCATATGAGGATGTGGTATGGTATGATTTCCAGGCAAAACAGACTAATAGAAAAAAAGCATAAAGGGTAGGAAAATGAGCCTGTAATAACAATGGGGACTTCTCCAATCACAAATAGAGGGAAAGGGCTATTTTAGCTGCAAAGCCAAGTGATATAGGCTCTTAAATATCAAACTGAGTAAGCCAGTAGGTAAAGGTCCTTCCTATCTGGTGGTGCAGCAGAAGCCCCTGGGAAATTTATCAGGATACAGACTTAGGGGCCCCAATTTGCTGACTTGGTGAGCTGACCACAGCCAATAGCACACAGTAGGGAAGACACTCCATATGAGCCCCAGATCTAGACCTGGAATCTCTCTGGCCAACGTTGAGTACCATTCCTATGAGGCCTGTGCATGGGTCTGGGGGTAGTGCAGTCCATTCTCCCTGGGAGATGCTGAAGCTCAGTGATTCTTGAGAGGCTAAGTGACTCAGGAAGACACTGAGGTAAGAGGACAATGAAAAAGCCTTTGCTATCTAGGAGAAAAGTAAGGATCTGAGATGGGGCAATGGCCATGAGTCTGCAAGGAGAGGTCAGAGATCAACAGGGCACCTTTGGGCCGAAGGTGGCATTTAGTAGCCCTTAGGGCACAATGCCAGCTGCTTTTCAAAAGCCTAGGTAGCTGGGGACAAGGTCAAAGACAAGGGTCTCAGTGGACACTCAAGAGGGTCTACCTGAACTCCACTCTGGTTAAAAAACAAAGCACCTCGCCTCACCGTAATATTGAGAATACAATGTTCAGTCAAAGGCAAGGTCAGTAAAAACTTTCTGTCCAGGGCCAGACAGTAAATATTTCAGGCCTTACAGGCCACAGAGAATCTATCTCGCTCTGCCAAGCTGGTCCAAAGCTCACTAGCCCTGGGCTGTGGAGCTGCCTGAGAGCTGAGGGTCCTGGGTCAACTGGCTGTTTGGGAAGTGTGGTCTGGAGACAGCCCTTTCTACAAGACACTCCAGCTCTACCTCATCCATCTCTGTACTAGAACCAGCTATCTGTTGTTGTTTACACAGCTAGGGAGAAACAGTCAGTGGCCCCACATTTGCAAGGTCATCCCCCAACAAAACCTCTCTGCTGATCTCACTTGTGGGTGACAGCTTTCAGGAGGGACCAGAAAACAGGCTGAGGCAGAGGCTTCTGGTGTGTACTTTTCTTCCATTTTCCTGCAGACTCTGTACGGATGTGCTTGGTATGCAGGCCGTGGATAAATACAGCTTCTAGGGCACTGCACATGGTGTTGGCATCTCCATCTTCACTTGTCACTGCTGTGTCCAGGGACACATACTGCTTCTGCAGTGCCTTCACAGACCCCACCAGCTTCTTCTTGATGACCTAGGTGGTGCCAAGCAGAGGGGGGCCTTCAGAAGAGAATCTCATGGACAGCTCTGACAAGTAGCCCCAGTCTACTACCAAATACTTGCATAACCACACACATGCAACCCTTACAGAGATTTTGGCTGCAAAATTAGCATGTGTTAATTATACCAAAGACACTGCATAGAGAAGAAAAGGGAAGTCATACACAATAATCAGAGACAACTAAAGGTACTGTCATTCTGCCTATCCTTCACTTTTGTTTTCCAAATAGAAGTTCAGTAAACTTACAGCCATGACTGTTTCAATAATGGCTCCATCAAAGAAATGGCGAGGAGCTTTATGGAATGAGGCTTTACGTGACCAATAATCTGCACAGACTCAATAAGCTAAGAGGTAAAAAGTGCTGCTCTGAAAAAAATGATCGCATATAAGGGCTGGGGTATGAGTAGCTCAGCACTAGAACATGAGTACTGGCCCTGGTTGATCCCCAGCACTGTGGAAAAAAAAATCAAGAGAAAGGAACATGGTTACTAAGAGAGATTCTTCTAGGGGCTAGACATGGTGGTATATACCTGTAATTCTGGGAGGCTGAGGCAGGAAAATCGTAAGTCTGAGCCTAGCCTGGGCAAACTATCTCAAAATAAAAAATTAAAAAATGGGTGAAGATGTAGCTCAGGAAAACACCCTGGTTCCAATCTTCACTACTGAGCATGAGAGACTGATTGATCCATCCATCCATCCATTTTTCCACCCAATCTGGGAGCAAATGGCCTAGGTTCTGTCTTAGCCCAGACACCTCAGAAATTTCACTTAATTTTTCTGAGCTTCAACTCCTGCATCTGTTAAAAAGAAATAACATTTTCTAAATTACAGCACTTGGGGCATTGCTTCAGAAGGCAGAACAAACTACCCACCCCAATGGAGGACTAAACCTAGCGGTACTGGGTATATTCCTAGTTCTTTCTTATTTTTGAGATAAGGTCTGGCTAATTTGCAAAAGTTGACCTGGAATTTGTGATCCTTTTGTCTCAGTCACTCAAGTAGCTGGGATTATAGGCTTACACTATAGTGTACAACTCAGAATAGATTTTTAGGTTTATCCATGTACCCTCAAACAACTTCCACATTAGGCACATGGAAGTAGTCAAACTGTAAACTCAGTTAAATGAACACACTACAAAATGTATATATAGCACTTTGGGATTAAAGAGTAAAATTGTGCTTGGAAAAGAATTAGAAAGGACTGCACAAAAACTGGCTGAACTTAGTGACAGTGCTATGAATATAGTTCATTCTTTTATACTGACTTATCCCAGACAAGGAAGTTAATTTCTTTTTTCTTTTTGTTAAGGCTAGGCTGGGTGCCAACTCATAATCTTGCTTTTGCCTCCCAAGTGCTGAGACTATGACATATACTATCACATCTGGTTTTGAAAAGTTAAATTTTTAAACATTAACTTAAAAAAATCAATGCAATATAATTCCCACACTACAAATGCACTCATTTAAAGCACTGACACCCATTTAAATAAAGCACTGAGTTCAGTGATTTTTGGTAAATCAGAAAACTGCAATGTTCACCACTAATTTTAGGTCTTTTTCATCTCCCCTTAAAGGAAACACAGTATATTAGTGTTGGCAGGGGCTGGAAGAGAGAGAAACTGGGAGTGGCAGTAGTCAGTCATGTATTTTTGTCTCTGGATTTACCCTTTCTGAACAATTCACACTAATGGGATCATCTAAGGCCGAGCCCGGAATGGGTGGGGAGGACCATAGGAAGGGCAAAGATTTCTGTACAAAATCCAGTTGGGCAACAGGTGGAGCTGTGCACTCAGGTGGCTAGAAGGGGGAGGCACACCTCTGAGGAAGCTCTGAATTAACAAAGCCATAGATGGAGGAAAGAGAAATCCTAGCTTCTTAAGGGGCCACCTCAGGACTCTGCTGAGGGACAGCCCAAAACCAGCCTGACCTTCCACCTCTTTAAGGAACAGACAGAGCCAGTCCAGAATGCCCCAGGCATTCCAGGGCCATCACATGGCAGAGGGGACTCAGGTGAACTAGTCACCAACAACTGTGTTTGAAAATCTGGAAAACCATCAATGTTCAAAGACAGTCATAAGCTATTAACTTACCCCACTACTGAGTTAATAATCCAGCATCTAAGAATATCTGTTCTGACCAAATCAATGCTTTGACCAAACACTGCCTAAGGGCAGAGGGCTGCAGGTCTGAGTGGAAATCCTTGGTCTCCAGGTAGCATACCTTAAACCCTCAGTGTTTTATTAAATAAACTGCAATTTTACACTAGATAAGCCCATCTGGAGAGAGCAGGATCTCCTCCAGCCTGTTTTCCCTCTTTCAGGGATACCTGATACCTCTTTCTGGGCAGTGGGAGGCTTGTGCCTGGCTGCCCTCTGCAGCCCCACCCCATCTGCCCTGCCCACTTACTGGGATGGTGGCCCGGGGGTCCAGTCCATTTTCGACCACTGAGAGCATTTCCACTTAGGAGCAGCTCCGCCAAGACTCACATGACACCTGCAGGGACAGATGGTGGCCACATGAGCATGCTTCCAACCCGCCACGACCACAGTCCCTCCCCGTGGTCAGCTGGCTCACTCAAACTGCAATCAAGAAGCCTCTGAGGGTCACGAAAGTAAAACCCAAGAGAGGATTTTAAGGAAGGAAGCAAAGAAAGAAAAACCAGAGGCTCAGTCCTGGGGACGTAAGGAGCCCTATGTAGCAGGGAAGGTTCAGGGCTCTCCACACACTACAGAATGCCCCCAGCTCCATGGGCCTAGGGAACCAAGGGCTGACTGGAGGTACAGTGGGAGGTGACCAGCAAGCAGGAGCACAGTCACGTTTAAGGCCACCACTCTGCAGTCCCAGTTCAGGGACAGCCAGCTTGCTGTGGAAGCCCAAATGCAGCAGCTTCACAAGAAACTTCTGCTTCTTTGGACTATGAGGGTTTCACATGAGCAGCATAGGGAGGAGTCTAAATGGGTCAACACTAGTCTGATCACAATTTGCCACTAATCAGCCAGACATGCAGAGTGCAGCATCAGATCTCTCAGGTGCAGAGTAGGAACAGGGGACAAGCACAGGACTCCTGCCCTACTATAAATGGCACTGGTCATCCTAGTGCAATAGTTGTGAACCTGTGGCATGCCATGTAGCAGCAGGGTGTCTTTATGATTAAAGCCCTAAAGGTTACATCACTACTCTAGTGGATGTGGTTGCCCAAATCTACAAGCAAAGAATGCCACTAGTTGGAAGTCAGTCTAATGCTTTTGTTTGTTTGAGACAGGTTCTCACTATGTAGTCCAGGCTGGCCTTGAACTTGCAGTGACCCTCCAGCTTCAGCTTCCAGGCAAGTCAGTCTAATGCTAAAGCCCTTAGGGGGCTGGCATCTGAGCCTGAGCCTGAGGGGTACTGGCAGGCCTGGCCCCACCCCAGCAGCTAGGGCTGGGCTGGCACATTGGCTATACAAACCTCTAGCATGAGAAAAAAACAGGTGTAGTGGCAAGCACTGTCAAGTTTGAGCCCAGCCTGTGTGACTTAGCACGACCCTGTCTCAAAATAAAAAATGCAAAGGGCTGGGCATGTAGCTCTGTGAGAAGGCCCTGAATTCAACCCCAGTAGCAGGACATGAGGGAAGGAGGCTTAGGGTTGTGTCTGCTCAGGATTATGGCCCCAAGAAGTTAACAAAAAACAAGGCAGGTGACAGATGCTTCCTTTACACTTTACCTAATCACCCCAGGAGACTCATTTTATTATCTCCACCTGACAAACAAGGATACAGCTATCACAACTGATAGGGCCCTGTCTCTAGGCCTTCTAGACTCCTGAGCCAGTGCCATCCTGAGCCAGGTCTTCAGTGGGGGCTCAGGAGGGGTGTGGGGACAGAGGCCAGTCTGCAGGCAAGGCTTGCAAGGAGAGGTGGAATAGGTCTTCAAAGGAGAGAAGCACAGGGCCCTTAGTAGACCAGTTGTGCTGCCTCAGTCTGGCCTGGGGCTTGTTGAAAGGAACAGGTCCCAGGAAGTCAGGCCCTGCAGAGGAAGGGAGGAAAGGAGGGCGGTGTGTGTTTGTTGGAAGTGGAGCCCTCCCCTGGCTGTGGTCCTTGGTGACTGCCTCAGCTTTCATCCCACTGTGCTCCTTCTAATTAGGGGTTTCAGGACCTCCAGAGACCAGCCCTGTACTCTAGACTTCAGGGTGACAGGAAAAGGGATGTGCTATGGTCAAACAGTCACTCCTGGCAATATACCTGCTCCTAGAGGTTGGGTTCTTGCAGTGTTACCCTTGTGCAGCACTGTAGGCAAAATCTTGATTCTCTGGTTCCAAGGCCCAGGTGTCCAGACCCTGTCCATAATTCCCAGGGCCTAAGCCTCTCATTGGCCCCTTCCAGACAGCTGCCCTTTCTCAACCAGCTATAAGGACAGGTCCTTAGAGTTTAGATCTCAACTTCCTAAATAATAGTCTGGGTCCATTAAAGCCCTGTTAGTTAGCTGGGAATAACAGCACATTCATTAGGAAGGGCTAGTAGAGAGTAGGTGCTCTGGCAGAATAACAATTCATTAAAAAACACTCAAACTAAAATGAAGCCAGGTGGGGTCAGAGCAGGCTGACAAGAGACAAGTTAACTACTACTGAAAACTAAGTGTCAGGAGAGCCATAAAGTGACTGATTCTCAGAAGAACCCACAATAGCCCTTTGACAATTCATAAAACAGAACAAAGGCTTTGGGGTTCAACCACAATTCAGGACACCTTGACCTTTCCTTGCAGGAAGCCAAACACCCTATATGTTTCAGTTGCCTGGGGCGGGGGCAGGAATATGACCATCAGTGACATAAGATCTCACTGGTGAGCCCAGACCGAGGTGCTGGATCTCTCAATTGCTGGGTCAGTGCTGTACCCTCCACCTGGTGGGTCAGATCCCAAGTCCACTATCCTATGGGACTGGTGTCACTTCCAGTCCTTACAGACACCAGAAACTCATGGCTCTAAAGTGACCTACACTGAAGGGAACAAGGGGAGAACTTGGGCCACTCCCTCTGCAGGCTCTGCAGCATTAAGGGGCAAGTCGAGCAGGGGAAGTTGATGCTACATATGCCTACCCCTCCGTTGGCATTCATTCCCCACTTCCAGCTTTCCAGGTGAATAGACAAGCTTCTTTCCATCTATCTCTCCAACCTCGCTTGCTCAGAATGATCCTGTGAGAGACTGCCATCCCTCTTCAGAGGGGAAACCAAGGCTATAGAAATAGGCCTCAAGCAAGGACAGAATTCTTGGGACTCCTCACTCCTTTCACCACATAAAACCATCTCAGGCTGGGAAAATATTGCTGGATGGCAATATTTGTGTGTGTGTGTGTGTTTCAGACAGGATCTCTTTATGCAGTTCAAGCTGGCTTTGAGCTCACAAGGCTGGTCTTGAATTTGCAACAATCCTCCTGCTTCAGCCTCCGGAGTGCTGGGATTGCAGGCATGCACCACCACACCCAGCTCCAGGACACTATTGTTCACAGACTTAGCAGCTCTCTTCAGAAGCTCCATTTAATTGCAGTGAGACACAGTCTGGCTGGTCAGATTCTAGTTCCACCCAGCTGAGCCCAGGTTCTTCCCTCAATCCCATGTTTCAGAATTTTTCTTTCTTAAATGTTCTCACAATGGGAGGGGATTGTCTCACTCGCTCTTCTTTCCATTGCTTGTCCCTCTGTACACACAATGTCCAATTTCACTTCCTCCACAGACCAAGAAAGCAAGCACAGAATGGCTTAGAGGAGACCCACAGAGCATGAAGAGATGGACAACCTGGCTTCCCCACTCTCAGAACACTCAGTCCAACAGTAAACAAAGCACATGCTTCTCTTTAGGAATTTCCCAGTCACTTCCCACAGCCTTCCTTCTGCTGCCTGAAGCAGTACCTGGCCATCAGGGACAACAGCCTGGCAGTAATGCCACCCAGCTGCTGCCCCAATTGATGAGTCATGTCATTTCAGCTGGAAAAGAATGACGCTATTATCGTCTGATTTGGAAAGGCAGCTGATCTGCCAGACATGAGTGCTCCATGAGTAAACAGCCATTCCCTTCCCTCTGAAGAAAGCTGGTTTCTAGACATGGGGCCTGGAAGGGGCGGGATGCAGGAGAGGGGGATGAGGACTTTTAAGTAACAGCTTTGAATCAAACATGAAGGGTGAGAACTTCTAGCATATGATTCCCAGACCAGGGACTGGTGGATGAGGGTGGAACTCTGAGGTCATGAGTGCTAGGTATCTTTCTTTTTTCTCTCATCTTTCCATCCAGAAACACCTATCACTCTATTTACTGTCCCAGTTGCTGAGGATTCTAACAAGGAGTGAACTCAGATAATGAAAAAAGAACTGTAGCTAACTTACCACTACATTTTTGTACAGTGAAATGAGCCTGCAACTTACACACATTCAAGTTGTGAATTTTCACAGGTGTACTGTATAAGATTCACTTTGTTGGATTATGAACAAATATAACTTACAAACATTCTCTTTGAAGTCAGGGACTTCCTAGAATGGTGCTTGGTACCTTGATTTACTTGATGAGTAAAATAAAAATAAAGCCTAAGACAGATATGTCCATTTCATAGCCTAGAAGTTGCAGTACACCACTCTGATGTGGTAAGGCTTCTGTAGAACTCCTGCCATTAAACTTCTAATATGACTGAAATCTATCCAGATCGTTGCACTGTAGCAGGGAGACACTGAAGGTAGAACCACAATCATCTTTCAAAGCCAGAGACTAAAGTGGCAAGGACAAGGGTCCTCTGGGCTCTTTAAAACTGCCCTTGTGGCTGGGGATATATTTATGAGAAAACCTGGCTTCCTGTATTCATGGAACCTAAATGGCTAAAATTCAACGATCCAGTACCTACAAAAACTGCAGGCAATTCAGCAGTGTCTGTCCACTCACTGCTATGCTTCACAGTACGTAGCACGCCTCTGACACCCACTGTGTCCCCTCTATTAAGCACTGAGACTGATCTGCAGTCAGCTCTGGCAGAAAGGAGCCCTGGGACAGGATTCTTCACAAGTGCCAGGACAAAACACATGACACAGGAACATGGTTCTGTGATCACTGCCAACCCCACACAATGGCAACTCCCTAAGGTTCTCCACAGCCAAAAGGAAGTGAGCTGGATGAGTGGCCATTTCTCATCTTCTAGGTATTTGAATGACATCTACCATTCCAACAGCTTGCACAAGCAATTTAAAATGAATGGGAACAACAACAACAACAACAATCTCTAGGTACAGGCCCAGGGGACCAGAAAAACCTCTGACCCTAGCGTAGGGGTTGGGATCTGGACTCCTTCACACTCCTTTACCACCTGAGGGCCTGCACTCCCAGGTCTACTGGCTTCACTCTAACTGCCCAGCTCTGAGCCAGTACCTAGTCCTACTACAGAGGAGCAACTGGTGGTGTTGGCAGGGGCTCGGTGTCACCTGTGTTCTCAGGCTGAATGGGAGCGTAGGCAAAGTAAGAATAGGAACAGAGTTGGGGCGATGGGTTTCCGTGGGGATGACAGAGGTGAAAAATTTGGAGTAATAAGACTGGCAGAGGGTATTAAGAACGGAAGAGGCAAGAGTTGAGGTCAAGTCAGGAAAAACTCAGGGATGGGGTATTTTCAAGATTGCAGAAGTACACAAAGAAATATATGACGAGCTAGACAGTTGGGGACCGAGGCTGTGAGGACAAGACAGACACACGTAAGAGTGGAGTAAGCCTGGGATCACAGGTACGAAGAAGAGGGGCAGGCAGCAGAGTACCATTTCGGTGGCAGGTCTTCAAAGGAGGGTAGGGTTAGGATGCTTTGGGATAAGCAGACACTGGGAAGCTGAGCAGGTGTGGGAGTAGGAAAAGAGGAGCCCGAAAGGGCTATGATATAGGGATGCTCTGCGCAAAGCATTAGGCTTGCCAGAGGAGCTGAAAAGTGAGCATGAGATAAAGAGAGGTAAAAAGATGTGAGCCAGGTCGAGGCTGCAAGGCTAACCAGAAGTTACAAGGAGGCTGCCTTTAGGAAAGACCAGCGCAGGGTGCGAGGGGGTCGGGCCGAGGGGGAAGACGGGGTAGGGCGCCGGCCGGGAGGGCTGGCGACTCCCGAGCCAGGACGTCTCAGGCAACCCGGGGTCTGGGATCCGGACTAGCGCTGGAGGCCGCCACCCGATCGCGCCGAGCCCTCGCCGCCCCTGCTCTGTCGTTTTCACCTCCCCGGGCCCTAACTCACCACAGGGAGCGGGAGCCGGACTGGGCGCTCTGGCAGCAGCAACCCCTCAGCCTCCCGGCCACTGACAACAGGAAGTGGCTCCGCGACGCTGACGCCACCACGAGAGCCCAGCGTCTGGGTCGTCCGGGACGGCGAACCAATCGCGGGGCTCAGAGGAGCCGCGGGGCGGGGCTGGGGGGGGTCGGGGCAAGCGCTTCCCGGAAGCCGGGCACCACCCCGCGGGAGGTGCACAACCCTAGTGTTTGCGACCCGAGTGTGCCGCGGCACCTTGCGCCGGCGCTCGAGTCTATACAGTCTGCTTTCCTCAGGTCAGCGCTTGACCGGGTCGTGGCGTCTAGGTCCCCTACCTCACTCGGCCTCGGCACCAACTGTGCGACTGTGAGGCAGTCCCTCGCCTCCCCATCCGACTTTGGGCCATTTAAGAGCGGCTCCAAAAATGCCTGTGTTATGGGGCATCTGCCTTTGCCTCTCAGGACGTCAGTGTCGCCCGGTGGGCAGAGCCTGGGCCCAAGGTGGAGCCTGTTTTTACTGTGCCATTTGCCTTGTGGTGTCCTCGAGGCTCCCTTGGAGACTTTCCGTTGTCTTAAGTCACAGCTCCGGGCACGAAGCCAGACGCCCTCGTTTCTCCTTTCTAGCCACACAGTTGTTTCTTTGCATTTTTAACAAGTGTCAGAAGCCCATCGAGCCAGTGAAGGACCAGAAGCAGGTGTTAGCAGTGACCCTGCTTTAGGTGGTGTAAACTTGCTTGCCTCTGCTCCCTTGGCCCCTGGGCAAAGGAGGATAGCCCTCAGATCTTAACAATGGTTAGAGGCACCTGTTTTCATTGGAAAACCTCCTGCTGGAGATGTGACCCCGTAAAGAGGATTGGAGACTATTTTTGTTTAAAACACTGCTGCTTGTTTGTACCTTCAAATGTCTAATGGGCAACTAAAAGGATTTAAAACTTGGCATCATTGTCTCTATTTTGCATCGATTTTCTTTGCTCTTGCTGGGAGTCATTCTCTCTTTTTAAAAAAAATATTTAAAGAGAAAAAAAGCAAAACAGAAAAAAGGGTAGAAACAGTACAGAATTTTAAAAAAACAGTAAGAAATCACTAGTTGATAAATTACATATTGTCTTCCCAGATATAGTTGTTCAAGTTACAGAATTAAAGTATACAAAGTGGACATTCAAACAGTGAGGCTGCAACAGTTCTGTTCAACAAAAACTCAGCAACATGCTTATCAATCCTACACACTTAAATATACATACAGTTATATCCTTTAGAGTACTTTCTTTTCCTCCTTTTGCTTTCAAGTCCATTAGCTGTTTAGTTATATCATGATTCAGCTTGCTCAGTACCTTACTAATCTGTTTCATTGTTGTTATTTACTTTTTAATCAACTTGTATGATTCTGTTGCTTTGTTTTTGTGTTTCTCCTCATCCATTCCCCAAGGTTCAGCTTTGAGGGAGTTGGGAGTATTTGGAGATATTTTGTTACTTTGTTATCTCTCTTTTTAAAAAAATTATTATTATTATTATTATTATTTTGAAGGTAGTAAAATACAGCAGAACAAGACAGAACAAAGCCAATTGAGACAGTGTAGTGAAATTGGTATAAAACTTCACAGCAGGTTATCAGGATAACAGTAATACATACTATAGTATATCTCATTTTCTTCACAATAGTTGTTCTTTCAATCAGGTACAGCAAAATGGAAGGGAATACTGAACTTATACAAACAGAATATTGAATAGAGAAATACCATTAATCAGAACAGAGCAAAACAATGATAAAAATATTTGCCTTCTAAGAGATGGTAGAAGGAAATCCCCCATATTTGCTATATTGCATACATTGATCCTCCCAAGAGATACTCAGATCTCTGGCTCCCACTTGCTAATGGGGGTGGTGGTGGTGGTGGTGGTGATGGTGGATGTTTGATTCTTAGCCCGTGTACCGGCAGGCTTGTAGCCACTTACCAGAGCAGTGAGCTGGCTGCTTGTTTTCCCAGCATCCCAAGTTCCAACATGTCGTGGACCTCAGGAAATGCTGATGGTTCTCACTCTGGGCCAGCCGCGGCTTGCCAGGCCACAGCCACTCACCAGAGTGATGAGCTGGCTGCTGGTTTTCCCAGCACCCCTAGTTCCAACCGGGAGTCATTCTCTTTAACAGTCACCTTAGATTCTGGAAGCAACAGGTCTGATTCTTACAGACTTGTGAAGAATCTAAAACTATGCCCCAGGCAAACCCAACCACAAGATTGAGATCTTTCAGTCCCCTTTTGATCAGCCATCTTTTGTTTGATTATGCACATTGCTGGTTCCCTTGTCTATGTAACCTGGGAATGCTTATCAGTAAAACATGAAGTGAAAACACAGATCCTCTTGTCTGTCTGATGTAGCTACGCACTGGGGATTGTTCAAAGTTCCTTCCCGCCTTTCATCATTATGCTTTTGTTCAGTGTGGCAGTTGGGATGCACTGAGGTAGGTCTGTAGCCTTAGAGCTCTGGTAATGGCCTCTTCTCCCCCAGTTGGGGCTGCAATTATAAAAAGTTAGTTTAATGGTTTAATTCAATTTGGCTAAGATATATTGGGTGCATTCTGATTTTGTAATAGGTTTGCCAGTCTGCCTGTGTATGTGTTTGTGTTTGTCCAGTATGTTAAGCTGTTGTTGGGGAAGTCAACTGAGCTAGTGATGGTTCACATGTACAGAGCCAAAAGCACAAGTGCCTGTATAGGAGTGCTCAAGTGGCACAGAGTGCCTAAGAAACACCCTGAGGGCATAGGGTGTTGGAGGTGACAGGTATTCCAACCCCCATAACACAGGGAGTAAGAAGTGAGCTAGTTCAGCAAAGAGGCAAGATACAAGTGTATAAATAGCCCCTGGGAATTTTGGAGAGTTCTTGAAGACACCAACAACTCTTTGCTTGTTTGTGTGTCTGTTTGAATCTGTATAGATCTTCTGTCCATTTGTCCATCCTGTGAACAGCTGTTCCTTTTTATTTGAGCTCAACAGTTTTTTCTCTTTTTAATTTTTGGATCATTTAATCAAAGTTTAATTTGGGCCATAGATTTAAAAGAGGAAAATCATGCTTCTGCCTGGTTTCCCAGTTAGTCAAAATGATGCTAAAATTGGCTATGCAAATGTAGCATATGTTGTTTATCATAACATGAAAGTTTCTCATTGTTCAAAAATAATATGTTGGGGCTGGGGATTTACCTCAGCAGCATAAGTGCCTGCCTTGCAAGCATGCAGTCATGAGTTCAATCCCTGGTTCCCCCCCCAAATGTTGAATGTTTTGATTGGGTTTTTCTTAAGTCATTAAAAATTATTAGGATGATTAAACAAAATCCTTTAGGGTGTGGAGAGGTTATTGGACAGGACTTCAGTTGATGAATATGACCACCTGGTAACATTTAACCAGCTCTTGTGCATTGATCAGAGGCCCCAATGATCTCTATACCTTATGGGAGACACCCCAACTAAAGTTATAAAAGTATATTATTCATACTATATATAAAAGTATATATGTTCACACTGGTCATTGTAAAAAAATATAATAAAGTTTTTGATTTAAAGATGCCCATACAAAAGTTTTCATGTGGCTAGGACAGATTGTTATTAACCTCATAGTATATCAATATATTCATGCTTCCAGATATACAAATTTTCCAAAATGTAAAACAGGGATTGTTTATGGTGAAAGAATATTGTTTCAGCTTCAGACCTCTGCCTATAACAAAAATTTATGAGGTGTACATTCCACTAAGGGCCAACAAGTTAGGTAACAGCTTCTTATGTATTAGACAGAGATGACTGACTAAAAGAAGATATTTGGTATCAAAATGGAAATTCAGATGTGTTACAAAATGTCATCATGATTGTCATGTAATAATGTTATATATGAGTTTGATTTCTAATTTTCTGTGTAAAACATCCTATAGGCATTCAAATGTTAAAACATCCATGGTTGTTAAAAATGTTTTATTTTATGTTTTAAGGTATTTGATATTTAGATAAGATAATATTAAGCTTACTGACTCTCCAATATTTTGGTCCTAGCTCTCTGAGGTCAGTGAGAACCCAGTACATAAGAGAACCTCTGCTGTGCCATCATATACTTGGTGAGCCCCTGATCTGATCAAGGGGATTATGAGACCACAGACAAAAGTGATCATTGGTGTGTGGTGTGCCTAGGGAGTATCACCAGAAGAAAACATCTCCCAAGCTTCACAGAAAGCAACTTGGTCAAGCAATGGCCATGATTCATCCAGAGGGCTGACAGTGACAGAAGAACTGAGAGGTGGTGTGCATTGTTCCAAGGAATTTCTTGAGGAGACTTAACTGACCTTGATAGATAACAAAAATTTGATATTTTTAAAAACAGTTATCACCTTAACTTGGTCTTGAACATCCTGCAGAAAACATACAACTGCTACAGGTATATAAAACAATGCTAAAGTAATATGTTATAAAAGAAACTCAACTCATTAATACCTTTGACAATTGACAGCTACACTGGTAGCTGACTACTGTTACAGATGAATGGACTGCATAGAGTTTCAATTCTGGAATGCAGGGACTTAAAATCCTTGGACTACACTTGAAATAAAAAGATACACAGAGTTCTTCAAACATAACTCCTCCAGCTTCAACTGACCACTCATCCTGTGCTACAACAAAACATAAAAGAGGGATATATAGGAAGCCTTTGAAGCTGGAGATTGATCACATGCATGGGGCTAAAAGAAAAACCAACCCTGAAAACACAGAGAGCCCAAAACAAGCTATGTAAACAAGTTCTAGCTTTAGGAAGGCAAGGGGCCCAGGCCAGCTAAGCGAGCAAGTTGCTAGGCAGTGGGGTTGAAACTAACATTCTTCTTTGGAGTGTATGCAATATATAAATAAACATGCTGCAGTGATTAAGCAGTTCCTTCTCTCCCATCAGGAGAGTAAGGGCTCCACCTGACCCCAGCTTTTGACTCTTCTTTGTTTCCTCATCCTCTCACTGTATCTGCCCAACATCTAGAGCTGAAGCTGGTCGCTACACTAGTACAGTTAGAAACAAAGGAGCTGGGTAAGTCACTCCCACCCATTTAATTGTAAAGAGTACCATAGGGCCATTCCTTCTTCCACGTGAGAATCATGTAACAAAAACCCAAGCAATCTCTGACACTATGCAAGAGCACAAATGCTATTGAATTTTCCTGGCCTGACCTTTAATCACCTTCACCGTATTGTAACCTTTTTTTTTTTTCTTTTTGAGACAAGGTCTCACTGTGCAGTTCAGGCTGATCTTGGGCTCACTTTGTAGCCCAAGCTGGTCTTGGACTTGCAAAAGATTCTCCTGCCTCAGCCTCCCAAGTTCTGGGACTATAGGACCTGCTCCAACCTTATTAAGAGTTCGTGAATATGTACATCTCATGCATGTAGTTAAGATCAAAGTGAATTCTGGGACAGATATGAGTGTTGAGACTCTCTGAGATGGCACTCTGTCAGTTATTCCCATCAATCACACCTAGAAATGCTGAAGAGGCACCTGTGCTGAGGTGCATATCCTTTAAATTCCAAAAGCCTGATTTATCTGTGTGCTTTGTGCAGTGAATTTGCTTTCTTGTCACCCTGTCACCACTTTTCTGTTCATGCCATGTTTTTGTCAGCTTGGACCTGCCCTGAGCACAACTTCCCATGATCTTCAATAAATGTAGCTGCCTTTCACTTACCTACTGGTGTTACTTGCAATTAATTACTCGTCATACACAAGGGCCCTGAATTTTACCTATTGAATTAATCATGTGGTTAACAAAACTGTACTTGTGGCATGAAACTAATTTTAAAAATTTCTTTCTTTCTTTCTTTTTTTTTTTTTTTGAGACAAGGTCTTGCTATGTAGTACAGGCTGGCCTTGAACTTGCTTGTGTAACCCAGACTGGCCTTCAACTCATGATGCTTCCTTTACCTCAGCCTCCCAAGTGCTGGGATTACAGGTATAACTCATTTTAAACAAGGTGGGAAGTTAGGAATTTTCTAGGGATGTCTAACTACCTTGTAAAAAGGATAGCATTTCTCAGTAGAACTGGTGCAGTCAGAGCATCAGTAACTTGGCACAGTTCTGCTTGTCCCCAAATCAAACACTTAGTGTCTCTCAGTTACTCCACTGTTTTCCACAGCCACTGAATGCTGGAGTGGTAGGGCAATCTCTTGAAATAATCTCTTGTCTGGTTTTCAGGAGCTTCTATCTTTTGGTCTCATACTTTCTAGTTTCTGATCTCTGAATATCTGCAGGCTTGTCTTTCTCCTGTTGGTTTACCAGCCTTTGTGAAACTTCATAAAGTCACAGGTCCTGGGGTGGAAGGCATGAAAGAGGGACTTGCACAAATGGACACACATATTGCACATTCTCACTATTTTGTACATGAGCCTATCAAATGGATTCTAGATAAGAGGGAAGAAAAGGGTTCATGTTACCATGTGTCTTGGTTACTTTTCTCTTGTTGCTGGGACAAAATACCTGATGCCCAAAATTAAGAAAGAAAAGGTGTATTTAGCTTACAGTTAGTAGAAGTCTCCGTCCATACCCAGCTGCCTCCAAGACAAGGTGGCATGGCACAAGGGCAGCTGTTCATGGTGGCTACAGGTATCAAAGGTGACAAGAGCAAATAAGGGAAGAGTACACCTCCTTCCCTCCATTATATTGTATGCCAGCTACCTGACCCTGGCTGAGTGCAGCACTCACATTGCCAATCCAGCACTAGACAGTGAAACAATCACAAATGCTAGATTCAGTTGCCTTCAAAAAACCTGCCCCCCCTGACCACATGAAACTTTGGGAGGACATCTAAACACAAACCATAACATTCCACCCCTGCTCTCCCAAAGACTCATCTCATCCTTTATGCAAAAGACATTTAGTCCATCTCCAAGAGTTGTTAAAGTCCTAACAGTTTCAGCATTGCTGAAAAGTCCAAGTCCCAAGTCTCTTCCAAGATCTATGGCAAACTCTTAGTGGTAACCCCCTGTGCAAATGAAAACAAAGTTAAACACTTCTAACATTCAGTGCACAAGATAAACGTTACCATTCCAAGAGGTACAGACAGAATACAAAGGATTGGGACTAAAACAAGTCCAAAATCCAGCAAGGCAAACATTAAGTCCTGTAGTTCCATGTGCATCATTTTAGGCAATGTGTGACAATCTGTGAGCTCCAAAGGGTTTCAGCAACTCCACCCCTATGGCACTTCTGGTGGTGGTAGCTCCTATGGCTTCTCTCTTAGGCCAGCTCTGTTTATTCCTTTCGGTTTTTCTTTGATGACCCAGTTCCTGGATTTTCTAAACTTCTGGGGTCTCCACTGCACCTTTGGCTTCTCCTTCACAGCTTCACACACTGCCCTTTCAGGGGCATACTCCTTGGCCTCACAGGCCTTCTAAAATTGAGGTGGAAGCCTTTTTAACTGCAGAACTTGTGCATTCTGCATGTGCTTAAAACCAACACCATGTGGATGCTGCCAAGGTCCACTGCCAGTTGGAACAGTAGCCAGACTTTCATCTTTCTTGGCTATAGGGGTCAAGTGCATGAATCTCTGGGCACTCTGAACCTCATTGTGAGGAACAAATTTTTCACCACCATTCTGGAATCTGGTGCAGCCACTGCCATTTTGGAACCTTGAATGGCCTCTGCTGCTATTCTGGAACATGGTGCTCTGTGGCTTTTTCTTTAAAACAAAGTCTCTCACTTCTACAGTTTTCAGGTTGAAAAGGGTGGAGATAGGCTGCCTCCTGTGATGCCCCTGGCTATGTTTTCTATTTTTCTGATCCTTCTTAGCAATTGAGGTCTCAGTTCTATTTTTACAGTCCATGCCTGTATTGGAGCTTCCATTCTGGTCAAATTCACACATTTTAAATCATCCTGCTGGGTTCCTTGCTCTTGATTCTTGACATAAATCTGACTAAAAGCCCCCAACAATAACCATGCCACTGCCTCAACATTCAACTGCTTTGAAATTTCTTCTGCCAGAAGAATTAGGCCATTGCCCTTAGCCTTAGGCAAAGTCTCTGGACATGAACAAAATTTGACAAACTTTCTTCCAAGCCCTAACACACATTGTCCGGAGTCCAGCATCCTATGCTGTCATTGTTTCCAGAAGAAACCTCCTGAGCCTGGTTTTTACTGTCAGGTTTCTATGAGACATCTGGTCTTATGAACTCTGACCAGAATCTCCCATACAGAATAGCCTAAGGCATCCCAGCTCTCCTGTTTTACATGACATCCCTGAACCTTTCCAAACTCTTCTGATGAGCCATTCACAAAGGCTTCTGAACCACATGGTCAGGTACCGTCACAGCAATGACCTCACGTCTCTGGCACCAAATTCTGCCTTGGTTTTTCTTTTCTTTTCTTTTCTTTTTTTTTTTTTTGCTGCATCTGGGATGGAACTCACAACCTCATGTTTACCAGGATGGGTCCTTAGCCAACTAAGCTAAACCCCAGAGTCAAATTCTGCCTTGGTTACTTTTCTCTTAGTGCTGAGACAAAATGCTTGCTGCTGCCATTAGGGGTTGCACCTATGACACACCCACCCTGCCTTGGAACCAGCTGAATATGGACTAAAACCTCCCAAAACTGTAAGATAAATGAACTTTTCCTTCCTTCATTTTGGGCATCAAGCATTTTGTCTCAGCAATGAGAGAAAAGTAACCAAGACAGCGTGTGACTTGGACAGTAATAAAATCACTGTCCAAATGCAAAATGGTATGAAATGAGATGAGCTCCTGTAAGGTTTCCAAGTCCATAGCATATGAACATATGAAGCACTGTTGACTTTGGCTTTGAGTTTAGTTCAGTCCAGCTTTGGTCTTTGATCCTCCACTCCTCATCTTACACTCTAATCTGGTAACAGAACCTCTCTGTTCTACTTTGGGATGAATCTCCTCTATTCTTTCTAACCATTCTGGGTTTGAGTCACCAATTTAAGACTATTACTCCAGTGTGCATGTAACCATGGCTGGCCACTCAGCACCAACAGCAGTGTAGGGTTACTAACGACCATATTTGTAGCCGATGGCCAGAGTCTTCCCAAGGTTGAAGCCATCACAGAAGAAAGTGCAGGAGAACCAGTCATGAAGAGGATGAGGACCTGTGGATGCAGCCAACATTAAGCCCTCAGCATTTTCTGTTAATATGAGCCAATGTAGCATATGCTTTTGAATTTAAGCATGTAATTTATCCCCAGTCTCAGTTTCCTCAACTAGTAATTGGAAATAGAGAATAAGCTCTATTTCCCAGGTAGCTATAAGATTTACATGAGACAGTGTGAAAACACAAAGTATGATTGTTGTTACTAATCTATTTTTGGGATGTAGGGAGCCCTTGAAGCTTGAGATTGATCACATGTGTGGGGCTAAAGCAAGATCAGCCCTGAAAACACAGAGAGCCCAAAACAAGCTATGTAAACAAGTTGTTCCAGCTCCAAGAAGGCAAGGGGCCCAGGCCAGCCAGGCAAACAAATTGCTAAGCAGTGGGGTTGAAATTGACATTCTTTGGAGTATATAAATAAATGTGTTATAGTGATTGAGCAGTTCTTTCTCTCCAATCAGGAGAATAAGGGCTCCACCTGACCCCAGCTTTTGTCTCTTCTGTATTTTCTCATCCTCTTGCTGTCTTTCACCCCAAGAACCTCAAGAGGTGCATTGGTTGAGGCAGCGGAAGACAGGATTTCTTTTCTCTAAAAATGGTGCTTAGTGCATTCATGCATTTAGAGGCCTCAAGTATCACTGATTTGCCAAGGATCTGCAGTTACTGGCTAGGAATCAGTGCTTCAAAGGCTGCTCTTGGAATGAAACAACATGTATTCTCCCATCCTCTTTCAGTCTGTGTGCATTCTTTTTGAAAGATCATAGGTTGGAGTTGTACAATCTCTCCTCTCTATTACCATCTCAACTGTCTTGGATGCAGGTTACTTCCAAGCTGCCTTTCTATTTGTTTTCACCAAATCTCAAACTTGCCCAGAATGCTCAGTGTTCAGAGGTTGTGAAGTCACAGGACACTTAGTTCTTTTTTGAAAACCTGGTGTGTTTTAGAGATATATAATGATCACATTCATCATAGGGAGTTTATAACTGGACATGATATATCTTAGGTTTTTCTCTCCATTACCCTCTTCTCCTTTCTACTTTTCTTACCTGTCTTATTTACAAAAGTTTTGTTTCCATTTTTTGCTTTCTATTCTCTTTTCCCTTGTCCATTCCTTTCCCCCCCATCTTCTCTCCCTTGTTTTCCTTTTCATTTGAATAGTTTCTTCACATTTCCCAATATTTATTATACATTTTGGTCCTTATTTACACTTTTGGTTTCTCACACCAGAGTGACAATGTGGTATTTAAACATGCATGTCCAATTTATTTTACATAAGAGTATGGTCTCAAGGTGCATTCATTTACTTAGAAATGTCTCAAGTTTACCCTTCTTTGTGGTAGAGCAGTACTCCATTGTATAAAAACACCATATCTTTTTTATCCATTCATCAATTGATGGGTATTTGGGCTGTTTCCAAGACTTAACTCTTACAAACTGTGCCACTACAAACATTGGTGTGCATATATTGCTGTGGTATGGTGCTTCTAATTCTTTTGGGAAGATACCAAGAAGAGGAATAGCTGGGTCAAGTTGGACTTCTAATCTCAGTTTTTTGAGGAATCTCCACAGGTTTCCACAGTGGTTGCACCAGTCTACACTCCCACCAACAGTGGAGAAGTGTTTCTTTCCCCCCACATCTCCACCAGTATTTTTATTGATTTTCCCTTCCCTCCCCTCCTCTCCTCTCCTCTCCTCTCCTCTCCTCTCCTCTCCTCTCCTGTCCTTCCTTTCTTCCTTACTTTTTTGAGACAGGATCTCACTATGTAGTTCAGGCTGGCCTGGAACAAACACCAATTCTACTGCCTCAGCCTCCTGAATGCTGAAATTACAGGCTTGTGCTACCATGCCTGGCCTTGGTTGATTTTTTTTGTACCAGGGATTGAACTCTAGACCTCATACTTGCCAGGCAGGCACTTATGCTGCTGAGCTAAATACCCAGCTGATTTCCTTCTTGATAATAACAATTCTTTCTGGAGTGACATGGGATCTCACTGTTGTTTAAATCTGCATTTCTTGGGTGACCAGTGATGTTGAACATTTTTTCATATATTCATTTGCCATTTCTACTGCTTCATCTGAGAAGTGTCTATTCATCTCAAATGATCACCTTTGGGTTGGGTCTCTAAATTTGGTAGGGTGGTGTCTGATTTTATCAAGTCTGTATATATTCTAGATATTATTTTTTTGTCTGAGCAACAACTTGCTAATTTTTTTGGCCATTCTATAGGTTTTCTTTTCATTGCATTGGTAATTTTTATTGTTGCACACAAGATGTTTAATAGGATGAGATCCTAGTTGTTGATTCATTGTGGTATTTCCCATGCAATCCAGGTTTTGTTCATGAAGTTTTTGCTTACACTTATGTCTTCAAGAGTTCTACCTAATTCTCTCTTCCAGCACATTTAGTGTTTCTGTTTAATATTTAGATCTTTTGACTTCCAGGAAGATGGCACAGTGGTAAACAATGGGCAAAACAGCCTCTCTGAGAGCCACTGTCAAAATGCTGGAATATAGCACTGTGAGGAAGACAAGAAGGAAGTGGGTCCCCTGGACCCAGGAAGAATCTGAAGTACAAATTGAAGCCCACAGACAGAGTGAAAGAAAAACTTCAATGAAGAAGAAGGTGGTAGCTGGCAACACCTTTGCCTTGAGATGGGACTCACTGTGCAAGAGGAGCTGTTCAAATGGATGGTGATGGTGATGGCGATGGTGATGGTGACAGCTGGTGACCCTGGAGGCCTCTGCAGAGAGATGTGGTAATGGAGGGGAGCAGCAGACCTAGAGGACTGCACTGGCTGGTGGTGAGTGCAGAGGACTTATTCTTCCCATAGGGAGACAGCCATTAGCCATTTTGGAGCCAGAACTGTTGCTGGCTTCCTGCAGCAGATTCTAGCTGGGGGCAGACCCATGGAAACTGCTTGGAATGGAAACTGCATGCCCAATGAATCTGTTCTCAGGGCAGACATGCCGTGATTGTCCACTACCTTGCCAAAAAGCAACTACTGGCTTGTTGGGATAGATCAGCATGATTCAGGACTCTGTCTCCACAGGTTGTCTACTAGGGAAATCAGAGAGAACTCTGGAAGAGGACTTTTTCTTTTTCTTTTCCCTTTTTCACGTTTCTACTTCATTGCTTTTATATGAGTGTGAAAGTGGTTCCTAACTTCTTTGTGGGTGTGGTTTTGTTCTGTTCTTTTTATCTCTTCCATCTCTCTTTTCCTTCTATCTTCTGCACCAGTGTTTCCAAGTTGGCATGATCTCCCTTTGCCCTCCAACCTTACATCTAATCTGTCTCTTATTCCAATTCTCTATTTTCCCCTAAAGCCATTTTTAATTTTAACCCTTGAGGGGAAATTTGGCACATTACAGACTTATATATTGTATATAATTATCTGATTTGCTTTGCACTTTGTCATATAATCACAAATCTAGTTCACATGGTTAAAAGTTTCAAAATAAGGATTAGCTCAGCTTGTTTTTTAGGCTGTATTTGATGCTATTGGTACCACTTTACCCAAAATTGACATAATTTTCTAAACAGCTGTTGATTCTGGTATTCCATGACTGAGATTAACTAAGGGTCACAGAAAATGTAGTGGTACAGTGACAAAGAACCAGGAACTGGGCCAAGGAAGCATCAACTTCTCATCTCCAAAAAACTAAAGCGGTAAGATCTTCTAACAGACACAAACCCCCAAAAATCAGCTATACCTGGGAGATATCTCAGAAGTAGTCATAACCTGTGTCCTAAATACCACCAATAAAGCAACTTACCATAGGCAACTTACAAGCATAATCCCAGGAATTAAACTGAAGAAAGAGAGAAAGTAAAATGAAAAGATATTTAAGGAAAATGCAACTCCAGACATCCAATTCACCAAAGGCAAATCGAGGTGGCAATGAGGTGGGACAAAATGAAAGCCCCCTACCAGGTCTCTCTAAAGTGGTAACAACAAAGCAATTGAATGAGGCTCTGGGAAAAATGAAATCAGGAATAATTTCTCAGCTAAGTACAGTGATTACCAAAATACACACCATGCTTAGTGACATTAGAGCAGACAGAGACAAAAAATAGACAAGCTTAAGAAAATGATGGAAGTTCAACATAGGAAAGAAATGGAATTCATAAAGCAGATTCAAGCAGATATCCAGGTGAATAAAAACTCCACTGAAAGTATTCAAAACAGGTTAGGTCAATGTGAGAACAGAATCTCAGATATTGAAGACAGGCTTGCAGTTAGTGCCCAGGAGAAGAAAGATTTTTCAAAACTAGCAAGGGACCATGAGAAATCAATCCAGCAACTGTTAGAAGAGATGAAGAAGAATAATGTAAGATTGATTGGAGTCAATGAAAAAACAGGTGATACCACACATGACACTAAAAAAATGTTCACAGACATGACAGAAAACTTTCCTGGTAGAGAAAAAGAATTCAACATATAGATAAATGAAGCATACAGAACTCCAATAGCAATGATAAAAACAATCTACAAACAGGCAAAACTTCAAGAATTCAACACAAGAATGGAATCATAAAAGCTGTTAGAGAAAAGAAGCAAATCACCTATAAAAGAAAGCCCATCAGAGCTACAGCTGACTTCTCAGCACAAACACTCAAATCAAGGAGGTCTTGGAGTGAAGTACGATAAGTTCTAAAGGGAAACAACTTCAACCCATCTTGATGTACCCTGCAAAACTATATTTCAAAATTGATGGAGAAATAAGATACTTCCATTGCAAAGAACAACTGAGGAAATTTATAACCACAAAACCAGCACTCTAAAATGTTCTGAAGGACATTCTAAAAGAGATAGTAAGGACTACAGTTCCATGAACCCTGATATAAAGAATCCACAAGGGATGGCAAACAATTAGAGAGGCAGTTAGCCAACAACAGGAAAATAAAATGACAAGGAAAAAATAAAATGACAAGGATAAGTCAATATGTATCAATTAGAACCACCAGTATTAATGGTCTCAGTTCACAGATCAGAAGACACAGACTGGATTGAGAATGTATCAAGAAGCAAAATCCAACAATATGATGCATACAAGAGACACATTCAATTCAAAAAGAAATTCATAGACCGAACGTCAAAGGATAGAAAATAATACTCCATGCAACAGGAACCCAGAAAAAAGCAGAGGTAGCTATTCTAATTTTTTTTGTCTTTTTAAGACAGAGTCTCACTACACAGTTCAGGCTGACCTTGGGCTCACTTTGTACCTAAGCTAGTCTCAAACTTGCAAATGATTCTCCTGCCTCAGGCCCCCAAGTGCTGGGATTACAGGAGTGTCCACCATGCCCAGCTGCTATTTTCAGATGAAGTGAATTTCAATCCAAGACTGATTAAGAAAGATAAAGTTACTATATCCTCATAAAGAGAAAAATCCAAGAGGAATAGATTAGAATCATAGATACACAACAAATACCAGTGCACCCAACTATATAAAACAATTACTAACAGACATGAAAAATCAAATAACGCAGTTGTATTGGGAGATCTCAATACCCCACTGTCACAAAAAGACAGATCAGCTAGACAAAAATTCAGTAATGAAATGTTAGAACTAAATCAAACTTTTGAACAAATGGACTCAGTATATGTCTTTGAGTGTTCCTTTCCACACCATTCTTCTCAGGTGCATACAGGACATTCTCCAAAATAGACCATATATTGGCTTATAGAACATGCTTAAGTAAATGCAAAGGAATTCAAATTATCCCATGCATACTATTAGAGTACAGTGCAATGAAATTGGAAATCCATGCCAAAGGAAACCACAAGAACTTCATAAACTCATTGAAATTAAATAGCACCCTACTGAACAACCAATGGGTCACAGATGAAATTAAAGAAGAAATTAGACCATTTTTAGAGTTGAATGATAATGCCAGTACAACATACTTGAACTTGTGGGACACAATGAAAGTAGTCTTAAGAGGAAAATTTATAGCAGTAAATGTCCATACCAGGAAAACAGAGCAAGCATATATAAACAACTTATTGTTGAACCTCAAACTTCTAGAAAAAGAAGAGCAGGATAAATCAAAAGCTTGTACAAGGGAGAAAATAATAAAGACAAAAGCAGAAATTGAAATACTGGAGACTAAAAAAAAATACAAAGAATCAATGAATTGAAGAGTTTGTTCTTTGAAAAATTAAAATTGACAGACTTGTCTGACAAGTATGAGGTTGTGAGTTCAATCCCCAGTTAAAAAAAAAGACAAATCCTTATCAAAAAAGGAAAGAAAAGACTCAAATCCATGGAGTTAGGAATGAAAAGGGTGAAGTCACAACAGATACTACAGAAATCCAGAAGGTCATCAATGCTTACTTCAAGAATCTATTTTTTTTTGTCTTTTTTAGACAGGTCTCACTATGCATAAATATCTAGGAATCTGTTCATTTCTACTGGTTTCCATTTTATTAAAATACAGATTCTTAGCCAGGCGTGGTGGCTCATGCCTGTAATCCCAGCACTTGGAAGGCTGAGGTAGGAGGATCGTTGTGAATTCGAGACTAGCCTGGGCTACAAAGTGAGCTCAAGGCCAGCCTGAACTGCATAGCGAGACCCTGTCTCAAATACACACAGACACACACACACACACACACACACACACACACACACACACACGAAGATTGTACACCATAATCAAGTGGGAT
Organism: Hydrochoerus hydrochaeris; assembly: GCA_004027455.1. Classification (NCBI taxonomy): domain Eukaryota; kingdom Metazoa; phylum Chordata; class Mammalia; order Rodentia; family Hydrochaeridae; genus Hydrochoerus; species Hydrochoerus hydrochaeris. The sequence continues at coordinate 44,648 of PVLA01012121.1, forward strand.
TCATCCCAGGGATGGTTCAGCGCACATAAATCCATAAATGTTATATACTGTATTAATAGAGCCAAGGACAAAAATCATATGATCATCTCAATAGGTGCAGAAAAAGCTTTTGACAAAGTCCAGCACCCATTCATGAAACCCTACAGAAAATTGGAATACATGGTATTTATCTCAATCTAATAAAATCACCTATGACAAACCAACAGCTGACATCATACTAACTGTCCAAAAATTGAAAAATTTCTCTCTAAAATCAGAAGCAAGACAAGAATGTCCCCTGTGTCCACTCTTATTTAAAATAGTCCTCAAAATATTAGCTGAACAATTAGATAAAAGAAAGAAATAAAATGAGGAATGATAGGAAAGGGAGAAGTTAAACTATTGCTATTTGTAGATGACATGATACTCAGAAGATCCTAAAAACCACCAAAAGACTACTAGATTTAATTCAGTAACATAGCTGGTTACAAAGTCAACATTCAAAAATCAGTAGTTTTCCTGTGCACAAATAACAAACTCACTGAGAGAGAATTCAGGGAAACAATACCTTTCACAGTACCATCAAAAAAAAAAAAAAAGAAATATGTAGGAATCAGTCTAACAAAGGTTGTAAAAGACGTCTACATTGAAAACTAAAGTACTCTGAAAAAGGAGATTGAAAAGGATATTAGAAAAAGGAGAGATATGCTGTGCTCTTGAGTAGGAAGAACAAATATAGTGAAAATAACCATACTTCCAAAACTGTTATACAGATCCAATGCCATACAAATCAAAATTCCAATAATATATCTCACAAAATTAGAGAAGACAACCCTAAAATTCATCTGGAGCCAGAAGAGACCTAGAATAGCAAAGGCCATCCTGGACAACAAAGATAAGACAAGGTGCATCACAATCCCTGACTTTAAATTATACTATAAAGCTACTGTGATAAAAAAGTGTGGTACTGTAAAAAAACAGACCCTAAGATCAATGGAACAGATTAGATGATACAGAAATGACTTTAGACAAACTGTCACTGTATTTTTGACAAAGGTGCCAAATGCACTCACTGGAAGAAAGACAGTCTCTTTGAAAATAGTGCTGTAAAAGCTGACAACACATGCTGAGGATTAAGACTGGAACAATATCTTTCACCATGTACTAAGCTAAAATTGGAATGGATCAAAGATATTAATAATAAAACAGAAACATTAAATCTTCTGGAAGATAGAATAGGTAAAACTCTTGAAGACACTGGTGTAGGCAAAGACTTTGTGAGCTAAACCCTGATTGCACAGACACTATCACAAAGAATCAACAGCTGGGATCTCATCCTATTGAAAAGTTTTGCACAGGAGAGAAACTGCTAACAGAACAAAGAACCACTAACAGCATGGGAGAAAAGTTTAGCCAGATGTTTCTCAGACAAAGGATTACTATCAAGAATGTATAAAGAACTCAAAAAAATCAATTTTCCAAGACTTAAGGACCCAGCCCAAAAATGGGATTAGAGAGGAATACACACTTCTTAGATGAAGAAATACTAACAGCAAATAAATATATGAAAAAATTTTCAATATCACTGGTCATTTGAGAGATGCAAATTAAAACAACACCAAGATTCCATCTCACCCCAGAAAAAATGGCTATTACCAAGAAATTAAGCATAACAAATACTCAAGGGGCTGTGGGGAAAAAGGAACCTTTCTCCACCACTGGTAGGAATGCAGAGTGATGCAACCACTGTGGGAATCAGTGCAGAGACTTCTCAAAAAACTAAGACTAGAGGTCCCATTCAACCAAGCTATTTCCCTTGTGGGTATCTTCCCAAAAGAATTTAAAACATCATATCATTTGCACCTGTATTTACAGCAGCACAGTTTGTAATAGCCAGATATTGGAAACAACCTAAATACCCATCAACTGAGGAATGGATAAAAAAAGCTGTGGTATTTTTTATACAATGGAATACTACTCAGCTATAAAGAATGACCACAGTGAGATATTTATAAGTAAATGGATGCAAGTTGAGACCATACTCATAAGTGAAATAAATCAAACTCACATGTGTAAATACCGTATAGTCTCCCTAGTGTAAGACATGGTAAGAGTATATAAGATTTTATGGTAATAATGATTTCTCATTATATTGCTTTGTAGTCTTACAATATTTTCATTCACTGGTTGGAATGGTTTTATTCTGAGTTGTTTGATTTTATTATGTGTGATGATATGAACAGCTACTTTGCAGAAAACAAGACATTATGGCAGCCATTGCTGATTTGCTATCATCTTGCTTTGAAGTCCTACCGTGATTTTGTTCTTCTGTTTCCATAGGTTCTATCAAGTTGTATCTTATTAGGTTTTAACATGTATGATAGTATAAACAAATTTTTTAAGGAAAATGAGATATTATAGTAGCCATTGTTCATCTTCTGTTATTTGGTTTTGAATGTCCTGTAATATTTTTGTTCTCTTGAGTGGTTTTATACTATTTTGTTATGTTTGATATTATTGTGTGTGAAGC
>PVLA01012122.1:0-11179 GCA_004027455.1 Hydrochoerus hydrochaeris
AAAAAAAAAAAAAATCAGCAGACTAAAAAGCAAGAAATCCTGCCTGGCCCCCTAATCCTTCAGCCGGAAGGAAAAATAAACCTTCCCCCATCTCAGCTGCATCTTGATTTATAAAAATGGTATTTTTCCTGAAAAATGAGACTTTTGTTTCTTCATTGCTTTTTCTTCTCGAGTTTTTGCCCTGGAATATTTACATCTTGAGACTTCATTTGCACAACAGATCCTGGGGTCATTTCTGCAGCGCAGGGCCAGGCAATAAACAAGCCTCAGAGGAGAGGAAGACACAGAATGACCGTGGTCAAGGAGTAAGTTCCCAAAGTGCTTTTTGCAGAAGCACCAGGAGCTTCTCTGCACTTTAGGTCTCAGAGCATCACAGTGCCAAGCACTGAAGGTGGCAGCCAGCCCTGGGTCCCAGCTGTGTGTCTTTGGCCTTTCCAAGCTTCTGCTTCCTGTCTGCAAACTGACTGTGACAGTCACACAGGTTCAAAGGCAACAAGACACACAGAGGAGCCCAGGCCGGGGCACAGCTCGGAGGCCGCGCACCTGCCTGCCGTATGGGGCCCTCGGTTCAGCACGCAGCACTGCCGGGGAGAAGTACTTGGCCCACCTGGGTAAGTACCTCAGGCAACTAGCAGCGCTAGGGCACCCCACTGCTCTGACTCCCCCACACGTCCAGGAAGGCAGATTGTCCTCCCAGGATTTCTGCTGCCAGTTCACTGCACACCCAGCCACACCCTCCGCCTAACTCGGATGCAAAACGGGGCTCCCCCTACACGGCGCCTCGCTCCCCACACAAACACTGCCAGGAGCTGGGCTCTGGTCTCCCCGTAAACTCTCATTCTCTCCCCAGGGAGCCTCTCCCAGCTGCTGGCCTCTTTTAACAGGGATGAGAAAGCCGGCCCTGCATAACGGCTGTAAAGTGGCGACACTTCTCTGAGATCCGAGAAGCAGGAAGTCAGTCTCACTCAGTGGACCAGCGAGGAAGGACTGATGTGGCCGCGGGGCACAGGGGCAGAATCAGGGGCAGCCTCCCTGGGCAGTGGCTGTGTCTTAGTCCCTGAGGCCGCCCCATGCCCAGCACAGCGCCCGGCACACAGCAGAAGCTGCACGGATATCCAGATGGTCTTTAACCCGGCGCCCGGCAGAGCAAGGGCGCAAGACAGAAAGACAGGCGTCCTCTTCCACTTGGGAGAAGGCCAGAGCTGAGCCCAGGGACACAGGCCGCCCTCTCGCCATTCCCCACGTATGAACCGTGCAGCTGTGGCACAGCAGCATCGGTCTCGGGGTCTTCTGAGAGTGTGTGACAGCACAGTGACACACTCGGCACAGGGCTGGGTGAGGGCAAAGTCTCAGCACAGCTCCGCGCCTGTTCACCCGGGGGAGCAACGTGGGGGTGCACCCGAGGCTTCTCTGCCTTCGAGGCCCCCACTCACTGGCCAGTGGCCCCTCCTTAGTCTCCTCTGTCCCCATCTAACCTCCTGTGCCACCCAATACCATGCGCCCAGGACCTGAGCTCTCCCTGAGCACCCAGCCCATCCTGGGTACCAACAAGTCCTCCCTGATACTGAGCCCACTCTGACTACTGAGCTCTCCCTTAGGTATTGAATCTTTATGGGTACTGAGCTCTCCACTGGGTACTGAGCTCTCGTGAGTACTGAGTCCTCCCCGATACGGAGCCCTTCCTGGTTACTAAGCTCTCCCCAGGGCACTGAGCTTTCATGGGCACTAAGCCCTCACTGAGTACTGAACTCTCGCGGGGCACTGAGCCCTCTTTAGTACCAAACCCACTCTGATACTGAGTCTTCCATGACACTGAGTCCTCCCTGGGTACTAAGCTCTCCCCTAGGAACTGAGTCCTTCCTGGGTGCAGAACCATGGCACCTTCACAAAGATCCAGATCCATAGCCACGAGCCTCCAGTCTCATGGGGACCCAGTGCAAAGCCCCGGAACTCTCGGGCGGCTAAGGAAAAAACAGTGCCCTCTTCAGTCACCCCACAGCACAGCACAGCACAGGGTGGACCTGAACCCTAATAACCACAGCTCACGTTCGCTGAGAACAGCACAGCCGCACAATCCTCCGCATGTCCTTCATGAACGAGTGTGGTCCTGGGAGGCACTTCCCAGATGACAGCGAAGGCGGCCCCTTCTCCACGTCATGTCACAGGGTCGTGTTAAGCTCCAGCCCTGGACAGCACAACCTGGGGCGCCACCCTCTCCCCCTTCCCTGCAGGGAGGCAGTGAGGTCTGCATCTCCCCAGTGCTTCCTGCGAGTGGGCAGGGACACGCAGCACAGCTGACACCAGGCCCATGACCCCAGGGCACTGCTGCCATGATGCCAGTGTGCCAGCTGCAGAGGACAGCGATACAGAGAGACCTTTGCTCTCCCGAGACAGCTCCTTCCCAGAGAGCACTCAGGGACCACTCCAAGGACCCCAGGCCTCACGGCTGGAGAAACTGAGTCAGGGGGCTGCTCCCCTTACCCTGGCTCCTGTACCTCCATCCTGGACACACTGGCTCCAACTTGGTGCTGTGACCACAGCTCCCAGGACGCAGCCTCCCCTGTCATCAAGTGCTTGGTGGTCCTCAAGCCACCTGAGGGACAATGGCTCAACAGACAGAAGACGGGAAGCCGGCTGGAGGCTGCCACAACACAGGACACAGCAGCCAGTGTCTTTAAACTCGGGGAAGGCCCTGCCTGCAGCCAAAGAGCTGAGAGTGCAGGCTGAGGCGGAGCCGTGGACCCCAGCGCCCACCCATCTGAAAAAGAGGCGAATCTACCGCAGCCTCCTCCCAGCGCCTTCTCCCTGGAAGCCTCAATATCTCCGGTGAAAGTAAACCAAGAGGAATTCTTTCCTCGAGTTTAAAAGGCAAATCACAATGGTGCTTTTTCCAGACATACATTAACTCCGCACTCCAGCCGGTTTACAATTCTTAAAGTGCTTGATTTACAACCTGAGGAGAAATATTTGGAAGCTCTGCAGGCGCCTTGGCCTGCACAGCTGCACGGCTGCAGGGCTGGTCCTGGGGCAGCTCGGCTGGTCCTAGGCTTCCCGGTGGGGCTGGAACCCCAGGGCCAGCAGAAGCCCGAGACCACTGCATGAAGGCTGGGAAGCTGGAGACAGGTCCCGTGCGGCCTTCTCTCTCCAGCCCTGAGCACCCTTGATGGGAGAGGGGTGACCTGGGCCTTCTCGGCCACTTCCAGTCCTCGCAGAAACTCCTGCCAGGAGCACCCTGCAGACCAAGCTGCAGTGGGCAGGAAGGCGGACAGCACCCCACTTCCTTCCCAAAAGGGAGGATGGTAGGACACACACAAGTAATCTGTGGGTGGAAAAAAACCAAGACAGAGCTGAGGCACAAGAACAAAGAAGAGGGTCCAGAGGCCCGGCAAAACCTCCAAGGGACACAGCAACCGCTGACATCTGTGCCCAGCAACTGGGTCCCTGTGCATGCATGTGTGTGCGCCCAGAGAGAGTGAGCCAGAGACCAGCACAGACACGAGGGCACCCTCCAAACAGCCGGGGAGCTCCCACTTTCGTCGCCTTCTACACTTGACAATCCTACTTCCGGGAGCAATTTCCCCAGTTGGAAGGCGGGTCACTGGTCAGTGCATCTTCTGGAGGACACAGATGCTCCCAGGAAAGCACCGGGCTCACCCAAGACGTGTCCACAAGGAGTGGCAGGGCAGAACGTGAGCCCGAGTCAGGCCGCGGGGACACCCAGACTGATACACAGGCAGGACTCAGAGCCAGGATCTCAGGGCAGGCTGAGTGTCCCACCGTCCCGGGCCCAGATGGAGCACCCTCTGCAGAGCCTGTCCCCGCCTGGCCCCACGTGTGCTGCATCTTCCTGCCTTGAAGGTGCAGCACAGAGATCCAGAAGAGGGAGGAGCTGCGACCAAGGCTGCGCAGGTCACGCGTGGGTGCGACATCAGCCGGCGGGGTCCTCACTGAGCTCCCATGGTGTGGGGGCTGCTTTGGGCCAGGACGGGGCCTCCCCACACGCACTCTCCCATCTGGAGCAGGTGTCCCCTGCCTGGACAAAAGTGCCTTAGGCCAGCTGGGCCTTGGCGCATTGACTGTGCGCCTGCTGCATGCAGATGCGGCAGGCTCGGCCCTCGGGGTCTCAAGGCGTCCTCGGCAATCGCTGAGAGAACTGCAGCCCAGAGAACTGCCGCAGCCAGGAGGAAACGGAGGTTAAGGGGCAGTGACTAGGCCACGGTCGGCCTAGATGGGTGCGGACAGAGGTGCTCCGGGCCTGGCCCACTTCTCCCTCTGCCTCCACCCGGGCAGGCAGGACACTGCCTTCCACGTCTCACCCCGAAGGAGAGCTCTGCAGAACTGCAGCTTGGCGTCTACACCCAGGCTCCCCCGCTCACCCCCTTCCCCGCTCCAAGCTCTGCTTTCTTCACAAAAACAGCCTCACTGAGATACAGCCCACACACCACACAGCCACCCGGCCATTCGCAGCGCACCCTCGGGTGTCAGCCCACGTCTCCGTGTCAACACGCCCGACCTGCCCCTCTGGAGCCCACACCCACAAGCAGCCACTCTCTAGGTCCCCCCGACCCCACCCCAAGCCCTGACAACCACGCCGGACCAGCCCTCGCGTTCACCGCACTGACACAGAACCGCGCGTTACCCAGCCCTCGGTGACCAATTTCTTTCACTGGCCTAAGGTTTGCAAGGCTCGTCCCAGACCTAGCACACGTGAAGTCCCGTGTTTCTCTGTATTGCTAAATAATGTTCCATAGACATTGCAAAAGTAAGGTTAAACAGAGGGTCCTGGATAGACCGCCCCAAGAAAAATGCATGCGTGGGCTGTAGATGGACAGACGGACGGACAGATGGACGGACAGGCTGTTTCTCTTCAAGCTCTCACGAATCATGCAGCCTCGCTCACGCATGCGCCCGCCTCCCTCGGGTGGACACAGCGTGGACCTGCCCAGCCTCGGCTTCTCACACGCAGCTGAACGTTGACCGAGGCGTCTGGCCGGGAAGCCGACATCTGGCTGTGCTGGGCCGCTTCCAGGGAATTTTATCGGTCAGCCAGACTCTGCCGGCGGGTGGGTCAGCCGGCCCAGCCCCTCCTGTGCTGGGGCCTGGACCCCCCCCATTCCTGCGCCCGCCAGTGTCGTCTGGGCCAGCTCGATGATAAATATGCTCTGCTCTAGAGTAGACGCTTCACAAACCGTCACTCACGCAGGCTCCAGAACTCTCATGTGCAGGAGACAAATGAGACTTCTGCCGTCTGACTCCAGAGCCACCGAGGACAGGAGCCCAACAAGCCGGGGATCTATGTCTCTCCCACAGGAGTGCGGGAGCCAATGTAAGAGAAAAGGAATTCGTGCGGGGCAGGGTCTGCTTCGTCCATGCACAGACCGCGCTTTGTAACTGGCCGCCTGTTTCCAGCCGTTTCTCTGCTCACCAACAAATCCACAGGACCCCAGGGTCAGGGATGGTGACCTGCACCTCAGTGTGCCACACCACCCCACCCCGGCCTGCTGGCCTCTGGTGAGCACCCACTGCGCTCAGCAAGGTGTCAAAACTAGGGTGCTCCCAGGCAACAGGAGGGATGCGGCCAGGACAGGCAGATCAGATGCACAGCTCTGCACTGCCCCGCCTCCCGTGCTCCGCCGGAAGTGAGAACCAGCCCTCCTGGAGGCTGCCTGGATTTCTATCTGCAGGCCTGGAGGGAGCAGCTTCGCCCCTCAGACCAGGAGCGATTCAGGGGAGCAAAGAGCACCGTGACTGTCCAGGTGGAGCCCTGCCGTGCTTCAGTCAAGCACACCCGGTCCAATGGGCCGGCAGCGCACCAGGCGGTGACTGCCCACCCCGCTGGGCGACTGCCCACCCCGCTGCCTTTGGTCCTTACCACCTCACCTCACTCCTGCAGAAAGCTCCCTGCTCCCAGCCAGCACCCTAAACTCTCAGTGCGAGCCCCACTGTGATCAGAACCCAGGATGGGCCCCTCAGGAGGAGTCGGGATCAAGGCCTCTGTGGTTCTAAGCGCGGGGGTCCAAACCCTGGCCCCGCTGCTGTATGTGACCTTGGGCAGGATGACTAACCCCTTGTGACTCAGTTTCTCCATCTGGAAAATGGCATGATGGCAGGTTGGTTAGGAAGCTGTGATCAGTGAATGTGTGCCTGGCACATGTATTACCACTGCCCTCATCCTGCCCAAAGCCAGGGCATCTTCCTGTCCTCCTCTTGGCTAGCACAGACTCACTCAGTGGGCCAAACAGCCATCATCTGTGACTCTGTCCCAATGGCAACCTAAACCCACCCAGAGAAAAGTCACCTCTCTGATGCCTGTCATAGTTTGTTGGATTTCCCCTCAAAGCCTCTCAAGCTCATGGGTGGCACCTTGGGGTTGATTGAATCACGGGTGTTTGACGCTGGATTAGTCCTATGGTTGTTCTAGCACAGCTCTGGGTGTGAGTGACGGATTTACTGAAGGGGGAAGCCCCACCCTGGATGTGGGTGGTGCCAACCAATAGGCTTGCAGCCTGGATGGAATGAAAAAGGAAAGGGGGAAGTCACACTGCTCTGTGCCTGCCCTGCCAGGGACTACTTCTTCTACTGCCACACTGCCACCCTGCCTGGGAGCCAAAGAACTCCAAAGGACTGAAATCTCTACAAACTGTGAGCCAGCATAAACCTTTTCTGCTTTAACTCGTGGGTGTCAGGTATTTTGTCCCAACAACAAGAAAGCAACTAGGACAGCACTGGTGGTGGAGGGTCACGTACACATCTGGAGGAACCAGCTGCACAACATCAGGAAAGGCCTTGGACTTCCAAACAGAACAGCTGGACACGGTCCGGGTGTGTGACCCTCAGCAAGTCCTCTCATCTCACAGGTGGTGTTTCTCTCCGTGTGCAAACCAGCTCTACCCAGCACGCACACTTCGTAACACCCCGGGTCTGCAGAGGAATCAGCACAGAGCGACGCCCGCGACCTCTAAGACCGCAGCTGGCACTGACCACAGGAGCAGTGGCACTGCTGGGGGAAGAGCTCCTCCCCGATCTCAGACCATGTTCGAGAAGCTGAGGCTCAGGGACTACGGCCCACTTGGCGGCCACTGTCCTGACCGCACCCTGGGCGGCAGAGTCACTGAGACCTCTCAGCTACTGACCAGACGCCCCCAGGTCCCACTGCACACGTGACAAGGTGAGTGGCAGAGAGGAATAAATCAATGCCAAACTCAACAGAAGCAGTTCAGCATCTGAAGGTACACACCACCTTACTGCTGCCAGGGAGAAGCTCTTGAGTGGCGAGGACCATGCCTTGTTTCAGGAAAGATGCATCACACGGAGGATTAGGCTTCTTCAACACAGCTCGGTCACCAGCTATACAACCCTAGGAAAGTCGCCGACCACTTCCGTTCCTTCCTTTTCCATCTTAGGAGATGTCTGCAGAGCGTACTCACCAAGGTCTCCTGCACGCCGAAGCCAGGTTTCTACCACGTGGCACCTCACCGGCCACGTGTGCGATGGCCACACGGCCTCTAGTTTAACAGGTCAGCTGGCTGACTCCCCACACACACACCCTGGACAGCTGTCCAGCGCGAGGATGAGTAGTTGGGGACCCGTGTTTGAAACACCCACTTCCGGTCATACCTCATGGCTTGACAACTAAAGATGCCTCGCTTCCCTGAAGCTAGCGCTCTGGTGGCCAGGGGCACAGTCTGCCCCCACGGCCTGCTGGCCACTGCCAGCCCAGGTCCCACCCAGAATGCAAATAATCTGGCGACGGAGGAAGCTGAACTTGGCCTTTGACACTGAAGTGGTCCCATGACCTCTCTTCTCAAAAAATGGTGTGGGCTTTTTTGGCAATGCTTTGTGTAGCCTGACAATCCAGAGAGCTTGGCTCAGGGAAAGCACAGACCTAAAATAACCCAGAGGCTCAGCCCTTCAAGCTGCATCCAAACAAAGGTCATGCAATAAACAGGGCCCAGGTGCAAGGCCAGAAACACACTCAGGTCCTATCGGAAGGTGTCCAATGGTCTCACCTTCCTCCCTAACCACCGAGCACCACGGTTAACTACTCTGAAAAGCTGATGATCGCGTCCAGCTCTCTCTGCACAATCTAAGGCTAAGTGCCCAATGCATCCTGCCTCTCTGGTGGTCTTAGAATCAAAATCAAATCCTAAAGTAGATGACAAAAAAAGCTTACTAAAAAAGGAAACTAAAATGGCTCATTTCCCCTTCTGAGGCTTCCTACAGATTATTTTATGCCAAGAAATTGGCATTATTAGTAGAGCTGGGGTTTCAAAGCTTTATAGCTGGCCTAAGTCACACAGCCAGCAAAGGATCAGTCAAGGATTGAATGCAAGCCAGAGCTCTTGGCCTTTCTGCCAGAGGCTGCAGGTTGGGCTCAAACGTGTCCACCCGGCCCCATCCAGCCCCAGTCCTCGTCTCCCCGAAGCGCCTATGCAGCACCTTGGACCTGGGGTCAGCTCCAGGCCCCGGACTCCACGCTCCACTTAGAACTGTGTCTCCCAAACACCGAGGCCACGCTCTACCCCGGAGTTCATCCCTAAGGCCTGCCCCAACTTGCCATGCTAAGCCCCAGCACTCCCATTGCTGTGAGTCTCTCCTCTCTGGGTCCAGCCCCTACATCCACGGAGACGCCAATTTCCCAGCATTCCAGGGAGCTGAGAGCCAGCACCTGCCTCTCCTGCTGAGAGATGCTATAAAACGAGACTAAAACATCCCCCCCAGAAACCCACCCGGGGCAGCCACGAGCCTCTCCTGAGTCCGCTCAGTGGAGCCTGAAAAGCAAGTTGCAAATGCTTCCCACATCGCAGGAACCAGAAGAAATTTCCACACTCAGGTTTCACATGAAAAATTCGTGCTGCCCTTGACATATCCTGAGTCACCACTAGGCACTGGGCAAGACCAACTTGCCGACCCATTTTTTGTTTGTTTATCTTCTGCTCGGCCAGGCACAGGAAATTTCCACCTGACAGTGTCTGTTCCTGGAGTCCTGGGGCCACCTGCTCAGCAGGAGAGAGCTGTAAACCGGCCTCCCATCTGTGCAGGCGGGAGGGGCTGCACAGTCCCAGGGACACAAGAGGCTGTCCCAGAATTGGCAATTTCTGGGCCTGGACCTGCTGCCAGCTTCAAAATCTTTACATCATTTTTGAGTAAGACAAGAGATTCTGCTGAAATTACGAGCACAAAGGGAAAGCGCACTAACGACCAGACAATAACAGAGCCAGAGTCCTCGGGCAGCTGAGAAACGCGCCTCTGTCGTTCTCCGAGCGCCCTCTGGTGACCGTGCCACGAAATCCTGACGGAATGCTCACGCTTTCTGCACAGAGCCAGGCTTGACCCACCCAAAGCCACAGGCAGGCTCCTGCCTCCTGGCCAGTCCTCTGGCCCGGGTTGAGATCCGAGCGAGGAGAGCGACGGAACCGGGGCCCCGGGGGAGCTCAAGAAGGCATCTGCCACAAAATACTTTTAAATAGCTCCAGGGGCTCCCAGCACCAAGTGTTGGGGTCCCTTTGCAGACAGATCCCAGACACACCCCATTCCCACTCAACCCCTCGCAAACATTCTGCTTCAACCTGCGCCTCCAACAGGGTCTGGTTCTCATTATCCCGCTTTGCAGCTTCCCAGCGCGGTTCTTCAACAGCTATTAAGACAGCAGGAGCGGGCGGGCGGGCGGGCGGGCAGGCGCTACGCCTGGCTTTTCTTATTCAACATTCAGCCTGAGCAGTCTGGCTGCACAAGAAAAGTATGAATGAGGTGCACGCGCGCTTCCCCACCTCCTCCGCACCATCCCTGCAACCATCCCTGGAGATGACCCCACCCACCCACCCAAAAGGCCCCGGCCCAGAGCGCGCTCCGGACTTGCTGGCCATAGACATAAACGGGCAGCTTTACAATAAAACGAACCGATCGTAAACTTTCCAAATTATTCGATAAAATCATATCAACTCAGACAGTGCACCTAAGAAAAGCAGGGAGGGTCCAGTGTTGCGGCTACTGAGAATTTTGGGGCTGAACTTTGCAGGCAGTCAGCACCGTTTTTCCGCAGATCTGTCCCTGCACAGATGCAAAAGAAAACGTCAACACCAGTCCTTCCTTTCTCTCTCTGACAGATCGTTTTGCCGTTCCCTGTGGCCATCTGTTAGGCTTATAGGCCACTCTGGGCCCCCGAAATATCCACCCCACCCCAAGTGCACTTACAGAGTCTCATAATTACTTTCTGACGTCGACTCTAAATCGATTAAAATACATCTGATGTGTTTTAAATAAAAACAACAATTCTCCACAGCGTACCACACAGTCTTTCTGCGGCCGTCAGGCGCTCTGAGCCCAACTCTCCAGCCACAGGCAGTGTGGATTTCAAGGGCCTGCCCGGCAGAAAGGAAAATAACAACAAGCCAGGCTGGGACCAGGCAGGACGAACGGGACACGCCGAGCTCCCGGGGCAGTGCAGGCGGCCCGGCACCCTGGCAGGGCTCGCTGTCCCCGGGCAGCCACCAGACCCTGCGGGCACTCGGGCGCCCTGTAGCCGAGGTCTGCGCCCGCAGCGCCTGTGGCGGCCCGGCAGTGTCTGCACCGCCGGCTCCCCCTGCCCGGGCGGCTCAGCCCTCTGTCCTGCGCGCTGTCACCACCGCGGGCGGGCGCGCCGCGGCGCCCCCACTTCTGCTCCTCGGGCTTCTCTCAGAAGCGCCCGGGAGTCCGCCCCGCCGCGCAGGGGACGGGGAGCCGGTGGGAGGTGGACGCAGACACGGGGTCTGGACCCGAGCTGCGGGTGACCGTGGGGCTGTGTACAAAGCGCGGTCGGAACCGCCGGCCGCGGGCCAGACCCTGATCCCGGGCGCACGGCGTCTGCGGACCCTCAGCCCCGCTCCGCACCGCCCCACGCGTGCGTGCGGCAGGACGCGGAAACAGGGGACGTGCCACTCACCACTCGGCCCGAGAAGCGCTCGGTGGCCCGCCTGACTTTGCCGTAGGTGCCCGTGCCCAGCGTCTCCTGCAGCTCGTAGCGGTGCTTCAGGTTATGCTTGTGGTGGTGCCGCTTCACGCCCTGCGGCTTCCGTGGCTCGGCGGGCGGTGCGGTCGCGCCGGCCTCCGCCCCCGTCCCCGCGTCGGGGCCCGGGCCGACGGCGGCGGCGCCGTCCATGTCCGCGGAGCCGGGCGGCGGCGGAAGGGACGCGGCGGGCGG